>JAQZBX010054288.1:0-18685 GCA_029593785.1 Cabassous unicinctus
TTTTTTTTTTTTTTGATGGCTCCCTTGTCTGCTCGCTGTCTGCTCACTGTGTCTGCTCATTGTCTGCTCGTTGTGTCTGCTCATCTTCTTTAGGAGGCACCGAGAACTGAATCCAGGACCTCCCATGTGGGAGGTGGGTGCTCAACTGCTTGAGCCACATCTGCTCCCTGCTTGTTGCATCAGCTCCTTGCGTCAGCTCGTCTGCTTTAGGAGGCACTGGGAGCCAAACCCGGATCCTCTTATGTGGGAGGTGGGCATCCAACTGCTTGAGCCACATCCACTCCCCCCATTTAAATTTGATATTGTCTTTACCATTTCTGCAAAAGGAGTTATTGGAATTTTTGGGGGGATTGCATTGAAGCTATAAATTGCTGTTGACATCTTGATGATATTTAGTCTTCCATTCCATGAACACAGAACATCCTTCTATTTACTTCAGTCTTCTTTGACTATGTCCCTCATAACTGTTTTTGACTTAAAGTCTATTTTATCTGATATTAGTATAGATACCCCAGCTCTCTTTCAGTTACTACTTGCATGGTACATGTTTTTTTTCCACCATCCTTTTACCGTCAACCTACTTGTATCTTTGAATTTGAGGTGACTCTCACAGACAGCATAAAGCTTGGTCATACTTTTTTATCCATTCTTCCAATCTCTGCCTTTTGACTGGAGAGTTTAAACCATTTACATTTAAAGTTACTACTAGCTTAAGTGATTGTGTACCTGCTTCTCATGTACAAGGTCCTGGGTTCGATCCCTGGTACCTACTAAAAAACAAAAACAAATGAAAAAAAAAACAGCTCTCATTGGGGAGTGGATGTAGCTCAATGGTTGAGCACCTGCTTCCCAAGTACAAGGTCCTAGGTTCAATCCCCTGTATTTCCTTTGGAAAAAAAAAAAGTCACTACTGATAATACAGTAGTATTATCATTTTGCTATTTAGCCTTTGTGAGTCTTATACCATTTTTGTCCCTCACTTCCATTACTGCCTACTTTTTTATTTATTTATTTTGAGTTGTATCGTACTGAGTGCCTTCTCATTACTATCTGGATATATTTTTCATCTCTTTTCCTTGTGTTTACCATGTGGTTAAAATTTTACTTCCTAAATATATAACAGTCATATTTATTTTGATACCAACTTAATTTCAATAGCATGCCCATATACTTTTCCTATACCTCTCTGTCCTCCCACCTTTTTCTTTGTACCTGTTACCATTTTTATCTTTGTCCACTATATGTCCAAACACATAGATTTATTATTACTTTTTGTACATTTGCATTTTAGCACCTGTAAGAAGTAAGAAGTGGAATTACATACCAAACAATATACTACAGTAATACTGGCATTTATAATTACCCAAATGGTTACCTTTACCGCAGGACTTTCTTTATGGTCCTTTGAACCACTGTCTAGTGTACTTTCCTTTCAATCTGATGAACTCCCTTTAGCACTGAGAAAGTCTTCATCTCTCCCTCATTTTTGAAAGAAAATCTCACCGGCTATAAAATTCCTGGCTGGCAGTTGTTTTCTTTTAGTACTTTAAATATTTCAACTCACTACCCTCTTGCCTCCATGGTTTCTGATGAGAAATCGGCACTCAATCTAATTGGGATTCCCTTGTATGTAACACATTGCTTTTCTCTTCAGCTTTCAGAACTCTCTCCTTGTCCTTTGCATTTGAGAGTGTGGTAAATATATGATGGGGTGTATTTTTTTTCATGTTTATCCTGTTTGGTCTTCTCTGGGCCTCTCGGATGTGCATATTCATGCCTTTTGCTAAGTTTGGGAAGTTCTCTTTCATTATTTCTTTGAATATTCCTTTTTTCCCTTTCTCTCTCTTTTCCTTCTGGGGTTCCCATAGTGCATATATTGGTTTGCTTGATGGTGTCTCAAGTGTCATGGGCTACTTTCGCTCTTAATATTTCTTTTTTCTATTTTCTCCTCAGAAAGAAATGCTGACTCATTTCAAGTGTTTTGCCTTCAAGTTCACTGTTTTTTTCTTCTGCCAGCTCCAATCTGGTCTTGAAACCCTCCCAGGCATTTTTCATTTCAATTGTGATCTTCAACTCCATTAGTTCTGTTTGGCCCCCTTTTTCAAATTTTAATCTCTTTACTAATAGACTTTCACATTGCTTGTTCTTTGTTTTCCTATAGCCTTCCGTGGATTCTGTACAGTATTCTTCTGGCCTCCAGAGTTTAAAAATAGAGACAGTTCCTGCCTATTTAATACTTGTTTTGGTGGAAGGACTGAGTCCTGGAGCTCCCTACTGTTTCATATTCCCACAATCCTCCCAAACTTGGTTAGACTTTTATTCTTTGTGTTTGATTTCTAGAGTCCTGGTTTCTAGAAAGAGGCTCACACACTTTATTGCTTCTTTAATAGGTGCCGTGGTCAAGAATAATATTTCACCAGTAAAATGTTATGGAATATTGTTTTACTTAAAGAATACTCTTTTAAAAGAAGCTGCCCTGATATTTCCATTTTTTCAGGATATGGTTGTGACATGAGTTGCTGTTGATTTTCACTAGTAATCATTAATGGTATTTCACGTCTTTTCTGGTTAGATTGTAATGCAACTTGAGGTGGTGCCTTAAAGTGTATAGAAACAATGGCACACTATCTAGAAAGATTTTGGATTTCATATTTGAGAAATTTGTTTAGCCATAGTGTTTCAAACTTAATAGCCACATAATATATCAGCATTTAAAATACGTTCTGTTTTATATTTTGAGTGAAAAAAGAAGTCAAGAGGAGTCTTCATTCATGTTAGTTAAAGTTTCCCTATTATCTTTTATATATAGGTAAACAGCATCATAATATTATCAGGCATCAAGTTAAAACTTTGGCCATTCATTGTTGTCCATCTAGCAAGTGGTAGCAAATTTGTGAGTTGGGACATTGACCTGGTGTCACATTAGAGCTGGCTATGTCATAAGTTTTCTGCAGAGCAGGAAAGCAGTCCTTTTTGTCTTCTAACCACTTGTACTGATTCCGCTCCTTAGCTTTATTGTCAGTAGGGCCTGCTAATATGCTAATATGTGTGTTTTCCCTACCTCGACATCCAAAGTTTGGTCTTGGTAATGAGCTTATATCAAAAGGTGTGGATGGTGGAGCCAGCTTGGAACTAGCAAGAAACAGGGGAAGGAAATATATACTCAGAGCTACTTCCTTTGCTGTCTTCCACACACAGACTCTCAGCATTTGCTCATCAAGAAGCAGTTGTCGGGGCAGCTTTTTATTGCCCCTCCTCTTCTCCACCCTGTAGCTTCATTAATTCCCCTGCTCTTCCTCCATTTCCTTCTCTTCCTTACTGGATTTCCTTGTCTACCATAACAAACTTAAAAACTTACAGGTGGAAGGAAGAAGTGTCTGTTAACATTGCCGGTTAGCCAAGGCTTTGTTGTGAGAGGCTATTAACGTATGCCAGTACGTTAGTGCTGCAGAGCACTGCCCAGGTGAGGCTCAGGGCTTCTTCACACTCCAGCTGCCTTTCCTGTGAATGCCTGCCAACCTCAGGTCCCACATAAAAGCATCATATATAGCTCAGACTTGCAAGTGAGGACTAGGTCATCTGGTGCAAACCGAACAGAAAGAACGATGAAACATTAACAGCTCTCATATGAGCTCCTGCAAATTGTAAAATATATTGTATGTGGTCAAGACATTGGGCCCTGGGCTTCAACCCAGACTAGTAATCTGGTTTTGAGGAATAGAAACATAATTCATAGGTACTTCAAAAGTTCAGTTAGTTAGTCCTTTAAAAATGTTTGTCCTATCATAATATTTCTTCTCTGTCTGTTTTGTCCTTCTCCCATCCTCCCTACCCCTACCCTGTATACAACTACAAAAGTATTCTTTTTTTTTTGTCTTCCCTTCAGTTCTCTGGTTTGTAGTTTGGGTAGAAGAAATGTTCACTTGAAAGGCACTGGGTAATTGGTTGTTAATAAGTTCCCTTTGTTGTGTCAGCATTGTGTTTTGTACAGTATTCTTTTAACTTTGAATAAGAATTTATCTAGTTCTTTTTTTTTTTAACATTATTTTATTTTTCATCTAGTTCAATTTTACTTGCTACTTCTCCCTCATGTTTTCTTTTTCTATTATTTCAAAATTAATTTCAACTTTTTATAATTAATTTTAACTCATACTGTATTCTTCAAGTTACACAGGCATTATTTTTATGCCCTGAGGCCTCTTTTAGTATTTTAAGCAGATTTAATTTAGATATTTCTTTGGAAAAGGAGTTTGGATTCTAAGAGATTAAAATTCTTATGTGCAAAATTAAAATAAATGCATTATTTGCTTGTTTGTTCATTTATTTTTACAGGTTCGAATGCAAGCACTGAAATGCTTCTCTGTTTTAGCTTTTGAAAACCCCCAGGTATCGATGACCCTGGTAAATGGTAGGCTGGAACTTTCAGTGACACCTACATGATTTAATTTATGAACTTTGTGGATTTAAAGAATTTCCTTAATACCTGTTGTTTGCTTTATTTCTAGTTTTGGTTGATGGAGAATTATTACCACAGATTTTTGTGAAGATGTTACAGCGGGATAAGCCTATTGAGATGCAGCTCACATCAGCAAAATGGTAAAAGTCAAGATGATGTGGGGAGAAAGGCAGTGCTTTATCAATACCTCATAGTATTTTTGGACAACCTAATTAGCTGGCTTCCAATCCCCATCTTGTTTTGAGATTTTGAAATCTGAAAGTCATGGGATTGTCTTACATTTTTTTAAAGGATGTGACCTTTTTGTTCAGTTTGCTACTAGTGTTATACCAAATAGTAAGTTTCATAACATCTGAGACTATCTACAGAAAATCACTTCAATATATTCTCAATTTATTCTCTTTGAGATACTACATAATTAGATCAGATTTAACTAATACATGCTGTGCTAAGTAGTAAGTTAGAAAAATATAAAAATATGGAAACAGAGAGTGAGAATTATTTGAAGTTGATAACCAAGTCATGATTTTAGAGAATGTGGCTTCCTCTTTATAGAAACAACAAAAAATCCTCGTAGATATGTGACAGTTACAAGATGGTTATGTAAAGTTCTTATTAATTCCTGGCTCATATAAGCATGATACATGGTAACTCTGTATTTATTATCTTCACCAGATGTACTGATTACCTGTATTATATGGTTCTATGCTAAGTAAATTGTTTAGTATGTCTTTAAGAACCTGTGGCTCTCTAGTATTTTGGTGAGGATGAGAAATTTTCAATGAATTATTCATCCACCTGGAATTGTTTTATTTATATGTTTTGTTTTTTGTCTTAACTTCAAAACTGAGCATTTGTCTCTTAGTTAATAAAGTAATGTTCTCATGTAAATGGTTTCCAAAAACAATGTGCTAACAAACAAGCCTCAAGATAATAACAGCTACAAAGAATTCAGTCTTCTATAAGTAAAAAAAAAAAATTTGCAGATTTGTTAATAACTATCTGTAGAAGCCAAAATACTGTGTTTTAGTTTTGTTTCTTTATCCCCCAGATTACTAAAGGAATCTAATTCAAAGAGGAAATCTGTTAATTTAAATTACTGAAGTGTTTAATGTTCAGTGCCTGCCTAGGGAGTACAAATTAATTTTATTTTTATTCAAAACAAGATATAATTGTGAGGGTAAATTCTTTTTCAATAGAACCAAATCATTTACTCATCTCCAAAGCCACTGCTGGTAACTTTTGAATGGTTAGTTAACTTCTGATGGATAGTTATAAGTGTTAAGAAGTTAAATGCCTCTTCTGTGATGCTTCTACTACTACTATTTTTTAAGTGTTCTTTTATTTCCTATGTTTGAATTATGGAAAATTTCAAACATAAAATTAAAGTGAAAAATATAAAGAACCCCCCATATACCCAGTACTTAGCGTCACAATTTATCAGCTTAGTAAGCCATTTATTTTTCTAAAAGAATTATGTAGATTGGCTTAATGTATGCATGTATCAGTTAGTTTTCTTTGTCAGATTGACTGAACTGCAGATAAAGGAATATCAGAACCTTCTTGAAGCCTCAAGATAAATGATAGTACTTATCAATTTTTGTGTGTGTATGTGCATGATATCGTACAGACAGATATTTTTCTTTCAAAACTTGAAAACTCAAGCAAAAACTTACTTTCCGCTATTTTATTCCAGTTTAACTTACATGTGTAGAGCTGGAGCTATTCGGACAGATGACAACTGTATTGTATTAAAGGTAAGCTAATTTTCTCTAAAAACATGTAAGAATTATCCAGTCATATAAATATTGAATATAAATATTGGAATTCTAATTTTTTTTTTTACACATTTATCATTATGTATGTGTGCCTGGCCTAAAACAATATTAAATCATACTTTCTTTTCAGTGGGATGGTATGTAGTTTAGAAACATTGGTGTTAGATGTGTTTTAAAAGTCAAAGTGAAATAATCCTTTCCTCACCACAACTTGTTCATTTTTTATGGTATTTAGGAAGATGTTGAGTTTGCAAAAATGTGTAGTATTAATCCCCAAACCAAAAATAAAAGAGGCATTATAGGCATCTTACTTACTGAGGAAAAGATAGTATAGTTTTTTTAAGGCAAAAATAACTCTTGATTCAGCTATTGTAATTCTTCTAGGTAAGTAAATGTGTAGATAGGACAGAACTATTGACATCGTTTGCTAGAGATTCTTAAATATCTCTTAGAAGGTTGTACAAAAAATCCTCAGTCTTATCAATCCCAAAAGCTTGATGAGAGTTTGTATTAAATGTAGTTTGTATGATCAGAGTTTAGTATGCCAATACACAAGTGATTAATATGCACTTAATTTTGTTTTTGCCTTCCAAAAATATCTTTCATTATTCTCTGACTGTCATTAAGGGAAGCTTTTAAGCAGAAATGTGATTCTTAATAAAAATCATTGAGTTGATTCAGTCACTGCATGCTCTCCCTCAAACTTTTACATTTACCAAAAACCAAATAATTAATCTCATTACCTTTCAGACATTACCTTGTTTGGTTCGAATGTGCAGTAAGGAGAGGTTATTGGAGGAGAGAGTTGAAGGAGCAGAGACACTTGCCTATTTGATTGAACCAGATGTTGAACTACAGAGAATTGCTAGCATAACCGATCACCTCATCGCCATGCTTGCTGATTATTTCAAATATCCCAGTTCAGTGAGTGCCATCACTGATATTAAAAGGGTATGTTCTCTTTTCTTTTTAGTTTCTTTTTTTTAAATTGCTCCTACCTTTGAAACAATTGATAATTAGAGTTCAAAGTTCTTTTAAATAAAGGAATCTATTACCTTTGATAAAATAGATTATAATTGCCTTATGACTTTTTTTTTAAATCCCAATTTATTTAATGTTTATTGTCAGGATTTTTTTACTGAACATCTAAGCAAGAGAGGATTGCATCTCTGATGCTGAAATAAAACCCCAAAATAGTGGGTCTTTAAGCTGGGCATTGACATTATAAGCATCATCTAATCCTATTCAAGGTCATAGAATCATCTCTGTTGCTACATGCTCATTCTTTAGGTCAAGGGTAATCTTTTGTTACAGGTGACTGAGTGGCCTTTGACTCTCCACCAGAGATAGTCTTTCTTATATTGCTTCCCTTTCTTCTAACTTATGCCATCTTATTTTCTTTCTTTCCTTTTCTTCACTTTCATACTGTGCTCTTGGCCTGCTAGTGACAGCTCTAGCGCCATTTAACCTCTAGTTTGCAACACTCAAAGACCAAAGTTTTCCAACTGTTTCTCAAAATTTAATTTCCTTAGAACAGGTAGATATTCTTTTTGACTTTTTGCTTCTCAACCTGTTCATCAAATCCATTTCTCTAAGCATAAGAGATCAATAGTCTATAAGAGAATGTTTATTGAAGGGCATCATGGTACAGAGAACATTACTTCTTAATTAGTAGCCAGTTTTGTTTCATGAATGTGACTATTTTTTATGCCAGTGGCCCCAATGGTAATTTTGTTTTCATTGTTCCCTCAACCCCCCACTCCCACCCCCCATGCTCTTGAGTTCCAAAACTCTCAGCTGCCTCATCTAGCAGGCAACTATTCATTTGGCATTGAACATTGAAAATGAACTTATTAAGGGTATATTTCCTTTCTCTTTCTTAGGAAGGGCCTAAAATAACCTTCATTGATATTTGTATTAATAGTGTGTGCTGCCCTCTTTGCATTAAAGTTAGGTGTTTGTTCTATCTTCCGTAGTGTTATTTTTCAAGTAGAGATGAGGGGTTATGTTACTCCATCTGCATTTCTTTGCCTGATCTTGCTCTGGCCACTTACTCCCACTGACACATTTTCTGGTACACAGATGTATGAGTAAGCCCTAACTGTGGCTTCTTGAACATCCTAATTTGACCACCCCAGCAAGGCAAGTAGAACACATTGGTGGGCATGAGAATGAGGAAATATAGTTAAAAGAACTTCAAGCCAATGCTTAAATCACTTAACTAGTGTGCAGAAGACTGTTGCTTCTGTTAGGGTTTTTTAAAATTTCATTTACATCACAGTAAAACTAGTAATAATTTTTAATAATAATTTTTTTAAATGACCTCCTAATGCCAAACTTGGGTATTAGTTTGTTTTATCATCTTTAATTTTGAGGATGGATTATCCAATCAATAGTTTCTGGCCATAGAAGTATCCTGGACGCATACAGAGAAATTCTCATATGTTGATACATTGTGTGATTTACAAGTTATTTTATGTTAGGCCAAGTCAGTATTCTAATAAGTAAGTTAGACTTTAGGAATAGGTATTTTAGAACTTACATATCAAAATGAGTATTGTATATTGGGAAGTTCTTCCCATAATCCATCAGTGCCAGTTTTGATGAAAACATTTTTGGAACTACTCTTAAGAATCACCTTCAGAACTACCTCGAATCAGTTTCTGACTTTTTCTTTACCTTAAATGTTATTATCCAGCTGGACTTTCCCATCTTCACATACCCCAACAATGACAATTAAATTAAAACTCTTGGTTGATGAAGATTTACCACTGTCTCTGTTTTCTAGCAGATAGCCATTTAGCTCTTTAAGAAATTTCAAAAGAGAGTCTTAGAATGCTGTGAAAAGCACCTATATTATTGGATAAGAGTGAACCTTTCTAAGGTTACTACCCATTTGAAGAAAGTGGTACTCATTTGGATGAAATAAGTTATGGCTCTTACTTACAAAACTACTTACATTATTGATATATCTTGTATATTTACTGGTTCATAACCAGTTATTGAAAGTATCTTGAGAACATGCTTCTATTTTATATTTATTATAGTTTGGTGATAAAGTCAGGTTTATGGAAGAATTGATGGTTTAGAAAAGTAGTTATGCATGTTGAAAGATAGTATTAATTGTTTCATATAGTCAGTAATTTTAATAATTTTCTCAAGCACAAAACAACCTTAAACATAAATCTCACATAACTAATAGCTAGTAATGATTACCATGGTATGTTATTTATTAAAGTTTTCCACAAAGGATTCCCTGTTTTTAAAGTTTTAAATGCTGAAATTAGGCCCCACTACTCTTAATGTTTGAGAAAATTCAGGAAAACCTCCTAAAGAGATAAATGTAATGGTACGTGTGTTATCAGCTTTGTTCTGGCACTAGAAGGCTTTGGAGTGCCTTCCTTTTGCAAGAGCATTCCAAAGAGCTGCTGCAAGCAGCCGTCAATGCCAGTAAGGCTCCCTAACATCTAGGAACGATGAATTTTTAGGAATCAAAGATCTATAAGTGTTTGTTGTCTATCAGTGTTAACTTTCAGACAGAAGCAGACCACATGCATTTCAGGGCATGCTGACATGAACACGATCAAGCCTCAGTCATGTAAACAGACCCCCAAAATCACTGGGAAATTTAGTTATGGCACTAAATATGGTAGCAATTGTTAAATGTTTTTTCTTCAATTCTTGATTAGTTTCTTTGGACATTTAATTTGTGCACTGAGTTGCATCATAATCTTTTTTTCCCTCCTATAGCTTGATCATGACTTAAAGCATGCTCATGAACTCCGCCAGGCTGCATTCAAGCTCTATGCCTCACTCGGAGCAAACGATGAAGACATCCGGAAGAAGGTGAGTCTGGGAGAGGGGCGTCCCCCAGTCCTGACAGCCAGCAGGCAGGGAGTGACGTCAACCTGAAAGTCGTGGTGAAGAGCACTAACAGTGACTGTTTGAATATAATAAAGCAGAGTGACTAAAGGCGTAATTGAAGAATGAATGGGACCCGGATTTGGGGGGTTGTTTGTTTTTAGAAAAATAGAGTGGCATGACCGTGCTGGAATAACCAATAACTGGCGTGCTTTTTTGTGTCATTAATATGGATAATTATGTTGCACATTTTTGCATGTGTTCTGATAAAAATCAATTCTAGCACTGTGACGCTTCGGACACCTTGAAAGACCTAACACTAGCATTGTAAATGTTATTTATGGAAATACCTTCCTTCCAATGCCTTTGAGAAATTCAAATCTCTATTGTATATTGTTCTTTGATATGTGGCTTAGTTATGTTTTGATTTTTTTTTTTGCTACTGTGCAAGTTTGATGTGAATAAAATCTTTGTGGAATGATGATTTTATGTTTAGTGAGTGGTCATCTGAATTTTCCAGCTCCTAAAAAATGTTCACTGATAAAGCACCCTTATGTTACCACAGCCTAGTCCAACACTGAACTCATGTTGTTTATGAGAATAGCTCTTGGCAAGGAGTAAAGTATAGTGGTAAGCTCTGACCTGGCTTCTTCCATAAACCAAAAGGCCAGAGTTTACCACTCAAAAAATATAATCTAATAAATCCTACACAAGGCTTTTGGGATCATCAGTGAGTAAAACCACATGTTATCTCTGGAACCATAGCAGAAACAGTGAATTAGGAATTATTTCCTGGACATGACAATTTACTATATCTCCCCATCTATAACTTTAAGGAGCACTGTGAGACATCACAAAGTATTGAGAGTTTACCATGTTTAAAGAGACGTACTTCTGGCCTGTAGAAAGAGAAATATGGAACAATCTTAAGTTTGTGGAACTTACAAATTGAAACATCATTGAAAATTGAAGTAATAGCAGTAAGATTAGATGTGTGATTAGCTTTGATTTAAATTCAGTGCAAAAAGCACAACTAACAAAACGAATGTTTCCAAGCTCCTCAATTTAGTTCCATTAACAAGATGTTCTTGACTTGGTGTTTTTAGTAAATGTCTATGAAAATCATTTTGATATCTCTAAGTTTTCATTTGTAAACTGTTTCTTCAAGGCACACATACTAATGATAGAATATTCCCTGTGTCTAAACATGATTTATGGGTGTTGATGCTGACATTTCATTTAGTTTAGGTACTTGTTGTATTGCAAAAGAAGACTTTTATGGCAACTCATATAGATAATAAAAATTTTAAACATTGACATGGATTGTATAACTTAAATATATGATGATTTGTATTTGGATGGTTATTAGGGCCCTTTGGAATATAGGAGAAATATTTTACCCTTTCTTATAGCTCCAAAAGACCATGCTGTGGACTAAAAGGGAGATAGTTAGATGGACCATAATGGTTGTGGTGGTGTGGGGGGGAGGGGGGACAGTATATCCATTTGTACTTCTTTGTAACTTTGTTAATAAACTATTGTTTTGGAATTAATGACTTAATTTGTGATATCATGTTCTAGTCATACTTGCAACATAATAGTCTAACCAGTAGGTTATTACAACTCTTGTATTCATAATGTGTATAATTTTCTGGTAAGGCTAACTCCTGAACATTTCTGTAGAAAGACGACAAATAAAGAATAAGTTATAATTATTATAGTTTTTTGTGTGGTTGAAGAAAAGATACTGTAATGTTCTTATGTAATGGGGGTTATATAGAATTTTTAGGAAGAATACTAAATTTCTGGGTTATTAAACATTTGAATAATTTATAGTTCAGGGTAACTACTGAAGAGAGAAATTGTAAAATGAAAAATATAAAGTAATTTTGTGATCAAAATCTGCTTGGAGACCATTCTTAGGAGTAAACAATCCTTACTTTTAGTATATAAAAAATGATAAATGATAAATTTTTCTTTTAATGAATTTATTTCTATTCCATTTTTTGTTGACATACTTACTTAGGTAGATTTTAATTTACTTTTTCCATGAAATATTTATTTACCTTTTACACTTAACACCTTATGAACTTTTGATTGTATTTTTTGTGTGTGTAGATTCTTGAAGTACAATGTTTATTGTTTTATTTTTTTAATGCAATAATTATGCTTCCCAAAGTGGAATTTCTGTTAACTGAGTTAATGGATGGAGAATCATTGAAAGAAATTTCAAGGACTATAGACCTCCTTCTCCCTCCTCCCTACTCTCCCCCCCCCCAAGAAAAGAAGCACTAAAAAAGGTTTTTTGTTTGTTTCAGGAAAGAAATGAAATGTTCAGTTGGTCTACCTTTTAAATTGAAAATGGAAACATTCAATAAATACAGTACATAATATATATTTCAGTGCTCTGTTACAGCCAGTTAAGGAAAGGAAGCAGAATGGGGAAGAGGAAACAAGAGCCAAGAGCTAGAGAGACAGGTGTACACAGCAGAAAAGCAGAAGGACTTAGGCTTTCTCTCTTTATAGGATTATGTCCCCATCTTATTGCTTCCAAAGACTCCTAAAAGCTTGCTGTGTTTTCATTTCTTGATACCTACTCTTTGGACCAGATGAAAAAATGTAGCTGAAGACTGGATATGACCTCTAGATGAGAGATTTACCACCCCTGCTTTAGAGCAGTGTTTGTGTATTCCCATTAAAAGAAACCAACTGTTTAACAGTCCCTGAAACATAATAAACACTCAATAAATATTTGTTAAATAAATATAGAAATGCAAATGCAGCTGTCATACACAGAGTAACTGATTTCCTTAAGTATGCCTGGATCTTTCTGTGTCCTCTGCAGAGCAAAGTTGATATTCTAATTCCTAGCTTTGCGTCCTTTACCACAGTGTGGCATACTTGTAAATTTCTTAATTTCCTGTGGTACCCTGTCAGCTAAAATAAGGGAGAGTGCTTCTGGTGGAAAGAGTTCTGCAAATGAGAGTGAAAAACGTTACCATTGGCTGTGACAAGAAAAGGGAGAAGAAGCCCAAGAAAAGATGAAGGATCACTGAGCTTGGCAACAGTTTTGGCCTGGCTGTGTTAAACTTTGAAGAGTATAGATTAGTTGTGATCATTGAGTCAGACTGAATGGGTTTTGGTTAGGGAGAGTAAAGGCAGAGAGAGTAATTGAGGGCTCAGTGGAAGAAGGGTCCAGAGCACATTAGCAAAAACTGCATTGACAGCAGTGCCAAGCAAAAGTTAGTTGGAATCTTTGCTGAAGGGAAAGTCTAGTTTCTAATTATAGCCTTTACCATGTACTAATTCTGATTAGGAATCATAAGTCTAGTTATAGGACAGTGAAAAGGAAAGAAGTTAAGATATCAAGAAAATACGTCAATAAACTATTTCAGATACTGTAATCCCCAGTCAAAACTTCAATCATTGTGTTAAGTCATGCAGAGGCAGCAGTGGTAAACAATCCTATAATTGTGAAGCATATTCTTTTATAATAAAGAGTTGCTTTTACAGAGACTGTTACTTGATTGTTACCGACTGATCATCATTTAGGGTGGAAATTTAAAAGGGATTCTGTCTCACGCTCTTCAAGGAACTGGAGGAATAGGTCAGAAATAGAAAGTGTAAATTGAGAAATTAGTAGTAAAGTATAAATTGAAATTCAAGGAAATAAACTAACCAGGATGTTGTTTCTTATTTTTGATAAAAAAAGTAAAACACAGGGGAACCGATGTGACTCAGTGGTTGAGTGCCAGCTTCCCACATACAAGGTCCCAGGTTCAATCCCCGGCCCCGGTACCTCAAAAAATAAAAAATAAAATAAAACACATTGGAAATGTTAAATGAAGTACTTAATGTACACTTTGTTCCTCTGGGGTGGGCAACTGACTAATGGATCCTTTCAGAAAGTTTTCCTCTTGGATTTTGAAAACTTATATTTTATGTGGGGGTCCCTTTTGAAGAACTAGAATGTAAGCTCCATGAGGGCAGGGATTTTTTTTTAAATGTTTTGTTCATTACCATATTCCCAGCATATGCAACAGTGCCTGATGCATAGTTGGCACTTAATAAATATTTGCCTGAATGAATGAATAAACAAACAAATGGATGAATGAGCTGTATTGCAAAAGACATTATTAAGTACCTATTATTGGATTATGTGAGGACCTCTCTGCATTAGGAACTTTCTTAACCTCACTAGTTATTCTGTGGGTATGTGACGACTTAATTTGTGGTTAAATTGTTAGTGTTTTTTCTTAAAGCTAACCTACCAAAGAATTTTAAATGAATCCTGCAGCATTCGTTCATGATGGGGAAATGTACATTGTGCTCATATAGGAAAGGGGCTTCACTATATTTACTCAGAATAGAGAAAATGCAGGAAATTCCCACTTTTCAAGAGGCAGGCCAGTTCCCCAGGGTGTGTCTTCTACTCACTTGGATATAGATCGAAGAGAACATGTTTTATGGTATGGTACTTGTTTGTTTCATTTTGAAATAATTTTGACCATTATTTTTAATTAGGGAATTATAGGTTTCTTTCCTTTCCTTTAGAAATTTTATAAAAATTTTGCAACATTCTTAAGTGTGAATCTGGGACAGTTTTTTTCTAGAGATAAGATTATGATTTGGTTTATAAAAATTAGTCTGACTTTCAGGAATTAACCTGTTTGGTAAAGTGATAGATACCTGCACACCTGCATAAAATATTATCTTCCCAATTAATCAATTTCTGATTTTAAGGTCAGTAATTTAATTCAGTTATACATAAATTAATTGAATTACCTACATTTTATAAACATTGTCTTCTGGGTGGGAGTAAGAGGGAAGCAGAGAGGAGAGATACAAAAGCAATAAGACATAGTTTTAAAATGCAGCATTTATAAAATGAGAGAAAAATAAGAATGACCAGTAAGAATTTGGAACCAGTTAAAATGTACATGTTGGTATCTATGGAGTTATCCTTGAATTCAATTTGGAAATTTATACTTAATATTTTTGCCATTTTTAATGCTTTTTAAATGCTCTTTATTTTATATTTTTAAGAATTAAAAACATGAAATCTTAAGTTTTTGTTCCTTGTGGGGGGAAAAAATCATATAATCACAGTGGTTTACAATACATATGAGAAGATAGCCAAGGGTAGTTTTTCCTTTTAAACTGAAGTTGATATATATGTATTTTTTGAACAGTATAGTCAGAGGAAAGAAAAGGAAAGAAAAGAGAACAAAAAGAATGAGAATTTGTCTTCCACTCTTTTTTTTCTAGCAAAGGAAGTTTTCTAGCAAAGGTTCGCTTCCCGGGGCCTCCTTGTGAGGGCAGGCTGGCCCGCGCGGTGCGGTGGGCTGATGCAGCAAGACCTCACAGCAAGGGGGAGATAAGCAGACACAGAAAAAACACACAGCAAATGGACACAGCAAACACAAGCAGCAAGGGGGGCATAAATAAATAAATAAATAAATCTTAAAAAAAAAAAAAAATTTAGCGTGGCACCTGCTACCTAGTAGGTGCTCAATAAATGAAAGCATTTATTAAACTATATTAAATGACTTCATTTGGGAGATTAAATATATGTTTATAAGTATATTTGGGGAAGAAGGCAAACAACATTGGTGTATAAAGAAAGAAATGTTTGCAAAGAAGGAAGTGATTTTATGCTATAAATTTCCAAAACTGTTATTCAGGTCCAGTAAAAGAATACTTATATTTCAGAAACACAGATTCTTTCTATAGTCTTTTAAATTTAAAGATGTTTTCTTATTTTTACAGTCATACAATTATATATATTTTTTATTTTTTTATTTTTTATATCAATGTTACAAGTTACTCAGGTAACACAAATTTTAAAGTATATTTAAAATACTGATTTAAAAACCTTTTTTGTTGTCATAACATGTCCTCCCATACACCAAATATAATTTTGTTTTTGTTGGAGTTAAATAGAATATACAATTCAAATCAACAATTTGTTAAAGTTGTTAAGAAATGTCTTAAGAATTAAATAAGGAGGCCAAATTTTGTCTAACTTTGGTTATCTAAATATTACTATCCATAGATGCCTGTCATTTCTCCAAAGTTTTCTCATTCATTTGAAATCATATCCCAAATATATATGTTCACATTTTGAACAAAGTTAAGTTTTTCTTTTTTAAAGTATATTTGTAAATTTAGGTCAGTTTTTCTTACTGTATCTCCACTATCATCAAGACTTGCCACGCATTTTACTTTGAAAGTTTTTGTCTTTTGTCATCATAGTTTGACTTTATTATTAGTTGGTCTTCCGGCCAAAAGTATTTACGTGTACAGTGAACTTGCATTTTTAAATGTTTTGCAAAGTTCAATAATTCTGAACAGTTGGTCATTTAAAAGGTACAGCTTTAAACTTCTGTGTTTGTCTCTGTCATGAAATCATGCAGATGGTAGGGATTATTTCTAAGCCTTAGTCTGCATGTTCACAAACACCTTGAACATTTTGAACGTTTTCTGTGATACCACAGAAGTAGGCACCCTTCAGGACTTTGGCTCTGCTACTGAATAGCATTAAGTTCATAATTCCTTGACTTCATCTGTGGTTAAATTGTTAGTTATCTTCTTAAAGCTTACCAAAGAATTCTAAATGAACCCTGCAGCATTCGTTCATGATGGTAAGTATTTTTAAAGAACTAACCATGACAGGACCAGGTTTTGCCACTTGCCCACAGTGTTGAGACCCTTGGCCTTCAGCATACTGAAAGAAGCAAACCTGGAAGTGATAATGCTATATACATGATAGAGGTATTTATAAAATAAAGTAATGAATTTTTATTTCAGAGCTTAATTAAATGGAATCGTAATGCTGAGTGTTAGACTGTTATTTGTGCTACTGTAATCGGATAAACCATTGAGTTCAATTCTGGTTCTTTTTTAAAAATAGGAAGTATAGGTTGGTTATTTAGTTTGTTTATAACCTAGCTAGCTATAAGTTTTAGATGTTTTATAACCAAGAAATTGGCTAAAATATGATCCTTATATTAAATCTGTAAAGCTTTAAATATAAAGCTTTACAGATTATAATATAAAGCTTTAATGTGACTTTGTTGGATTTTGAAGGGTGTTTTATCTGGAAACGAATGAAATATTTGGAATGACTGAATATTTGTGGAATAGTAGACCTTGAGAAAATTGGGTTTGTGATGAAGAATCAGGACTGTTGCTATACTCTTTGCCATGATAGAAATACTAGCATGGGGGTCTGCAAACTATAGCCTGTGGGCTCCTCTTATCTATGTACTAATTCTGTATCCCATGAGCTAAGAATGATTTTAACATTTTTAAATTATCGAGGGAAAAAATCAAAAGAAGAAGATTTCCTGACAAGTGAAACGTATATGAATTTCAAATTTGTGCCCATAAGGCTTTATTGAATCACAGCCACATTCATTCCTTTCTGTCTTGTCTGTGGCTGCTTTGCACTACAAAGGCAGAGTCGAGTAGTTGCGACAGAATCACGTTGCACACGAAACCTAAAATATTTACTATTTGGCTCTTTATAGAAAAAGTTTGTCTACCCTGTGCTAATACTACATAGTTAAATATAAATTATTATAAACCAATTTGGAAAAAAACTGCACTTTCCATTTGCCTTTATATCCTGGACTATAGAAAGAAATAGGGCCCTATCAAAGGCAGAAGAGGGAAGGGGTCAGTTGTCGGGTTTCTGAAAGAGAGGCATTATCAGGTGTTGATGATATGACACTGTCACTGAATACTTCCCTACACGCCTCTTTCGTTGTTTGAATGATTTGGGCATGTGTTAAACTCCAGAAAAACTGGAATAACTGTGGCTTTTGGTCACGATAGGAAATGTTATTGAATTCTTTGTATTGTTTAGCAGAGTTACCTGAATAAGATTTTTCACCATGCCAAAGAGAAGATAAAGATGCAGTTCTTTTATTAAATTAATGTCTGTTAAACTTTTGCCAAGTATAAAGCATTGTGTTAGGTGGTATAGGGGTATGCAAAATGTATGTAATGTGTATGTAGATATGTCAGAAGATCATCTGATTGGGAAACTGAACTTAATATAAATATAACTACTGCCATTTATTGAGCACTTATCGTGTATGTACTAGGCACTGTGCTGAGCATTAGCACATTATCTCCTTTAAACCTCATACAACCCTGTGAGATAGGTGTTGCAGATCAGGTGGTGTGGCAGTTTGACCAAGGTCACCCAGCTAGTAAGTGGTAGAGCCCAGATTATCTCCCAGTCTCTCTGACTCCATTGTGCTCTTAACCATTTTATTACTTTACTCATGTAAAGTTAAGTACCATTACTAGTGCCAAATTCTGATATAGGATGGCAAGAAATTTCACATAAAAATCTTTGATTAGTCTGAAATAGATGAAAAAGGAAACATGAATTGAGAGACCTTGGTATATAACTGATGTTTTATATTAGCTGGTTACAAAGCATCAGATTCAGAAAGTATGTCTTTTCTATCACGTGGTTTTGGGTACTAAGTGGATAATGAGATGCTCTAATTGTGTTCATTTGTCCACTCATCTGGCATTTAAGATGTGCCACCTTTGTGCCCAGGAATGAAGCAGA
>JAQZBX010054290.1:0-18679 GCA_029593785.1 Cabassous unicinctus
TTAGCGAATAAATTCCCATTTTTTAACTCGACCCATTTCATGGTATTTGCTTGAGCATCCCAGGAAACTAAGGGAGAGAAGGTGACCATATACCCACAGTTTGCCTAGAATAGTCTTCATTTACCCCAGTTTCTCCTTGTCTGACTATTAGTAGCTCCCCTTTTCACTCTTAGAAGTGTCCAAATTTGGAGATAAATCACATGGCTGTTCTATGCATAGGGCTTGTGAAATGGTTAGGGAAGGAAGGGAAAGAGATATGGGCAAGGTTATTGGCGCATTCCATGACTCAGAGAGATTTTTGGGGGCCACATTCTTGTTTTGAGGCAGAGCTAGTTAACCGTACCAGGAACTAAGGTCACATGACTTCTGGTCATGTAGTCTTCTTACACTTTGCATTGGCTGCTTTGCCTTTGTTCTGGCTCTTGAATGAATATCACTAATGCATGCCAAGGGGGCATCAGATTCCTAAATGACAGCTTAACTGCAGGCACTCACCCCGTACCTCCTTCCACACAGTCAGGAGCAGCCCACAGGCAACCTGTTGCCAGTGGCAGGGATAGGAAACCTAAAGCAAGGAATGACCTAAATGCCTGGGTCCCAGAGTTGAATTTATTGACATAATTGCGAGATATAATTTCCCTGCACCTCTTTCTGCTAAGTGCTCTTTAAGAGCAAAGCACTTAGTAAATTATAAGGAGGTACCAGCACAAAAGTGCTTACAAATAAGAATTATGGAAAATCAGAAGCCAACCGCTCACAACAGCAATTTTTTTTTCTTCTTTAATCAGAAACCAAATCAGAACCATACAGGGGGAATAAAGTCTCTCAGGCAAGTGATAACATAAGCTGTTCATATATTTTAAGATCTAATCTATCATTTAAAAAATTATTTTATTACAAGGCAGTTACATAAAAAAAAGTCTGTGTTCCCATGTTCCACTGGCTACCCCAAGGGAAGCCAGATAAAGGATAATAATAGAACTAATGGGAATTAAATTTATGGCATTAACCCACCAGGCTGGGAGAGCAAGAGGCACAAATTGGTAGATAGGGGAATTCAACTACCAATTGGCCCATGCCAAATGTGTTTGGTGGCTTTTCTACTGGTTTTCATTTCAGGAAAGGGAGTTAGTCACACAGAAAACGGCATCTGACCTCAGCTGCAATGATGGCAGAAAGAAAGAAAACCCAGGTTTTCTGGAATCTCAGGCATTCCCACAGGAAGACTTTTAGTTTCTTAGGAACAGAGCCTGAAGGAGTCAGTCATCTATCAAAGTGATTGTGCCTTTGCAGGCTCCACATCAGTCACCTCCTGGGGGCAGAAAATCAAGCACAATTGGGCATGTATTTTTTTCATGCCTCACCATCACAGTTGGAATTTGTAGCATTAGGTTCATGAGAGGCTATGTTTGAGAAAACAGCAGATCTGACGACTTTGAAAACCACAGCCCACATATATAAACACGCCTAGTCCAGCGTGAAGAATACAATGGGCACAATGAATCTTGGTCCGTTTTCCTCTTCCTTTCCCACTGTGTCACTCAAAGGATAGGACGATGGAAGCTGTCTAGAGACAAGACTTTGTTGGGCTTTCTGGAACTCAGTCAATCTCCCTGACTCCAATACAGATTTACAGTTAACTCTGACATTCTGCCTCTTCGCAGAATGAAATTTCTTCAAACTCCTTTCTCTGTTCTAGCATCAACCACACGTGTCTCTAAGGTTGTGTCACCAGAGTCCCTGCCCGGTTCTGGCTCTTGAATGAGTCTCACTAATGCATTCCATTATTAAAACTGTACTGAAAGCCTTCTGTCTGCCTCTTAGATGGCAAAAGCGCCCTTCTTTGAAACAAAACAAAACAAAACAAAACAAAACAAAAATGCTTTCTGCCTTCAAATGCTCTTATGCCAGTAAATCCAACAGACAGCCCTGAGGAAGGCATGAGCCACAGAGAAAAAACTATGCTCTTATATATAACAGGATTCCCGTATCTCCAATGGGAGGTTCCTAAATGCCAGACTCTAAAGTCAAGATCTCTCTTTTTCTTGCCAGTTGGGGATTCCTTTCCCACACGTTCCCAAAGTCTCAGGGGGCAACAAATACATCCAGCAACCTAAATCACAAGAAGTCCTTCACAATATAGAGTCCATCAGTGTCCCAGGGATGGTCAGGGTTGGTATTTCTAGAGGAAAGCATGCTGCTCCCATTTACCAGTCAGCTGTCCCTTCCCTGCTTTTCAGTTCCTGGAGGGAGAAATGAATTAGTGATAGCCAGTGTGGGAGAGTCACTTTGGAAGGGAACGCTATTTGCCTACCATCCCTTCTCTCCACATCATCAAAATTGGTCACTTGGATAACACTTTATATCCCTTACACTTTGTCAGGTAAGATACATTGCAAATGTACGTGGCTTAGCAAATATATGGTAAATAAGCATTTTTCTTGTCCTTCCTATCAATAAAAGATTATACTGAAAGTTGAAGAAAAGAAAGCCACTTTGTAAAAATGATAGATGTGGTAGAAAACTCGATAGCTTAAACATCTAACTTGCTGGGTTTTAATGGGGTTGTCATCACTGGACTGTTAGCTTAACTTATGAAAATCAAGAAAATGCCTTTTTGTTGGTTCATAAATTCTGATGAACAATAGTCCGACAACAGAAAACAAGTTCTGATTTTGGAATGATTGCTCTCTGTGTATTGCCAGTAATGAAGTATGAAGGAAATCGAAGACTTATTGCTTACAGATATTAGCACAGACCCAGATGGCTCAATTTTTTTTAACCATAATAGATAATTCTTGAATTATGTGCCTAACAAAGACAAATTCTAGAACTAACGGAAGGCATTTATTATATTAACAAGTGTGTTTTCGATTCCTTCAAAACAGAATGCAATTTAATCTTGGCTTCAGAGACAGATTGGAAATGTTAAATGTCTGCTTTTCAAAAGTGATTTCTGCAGGGAGAAAAGTATTCACCATCAGCTCGAGCTGTGTAACTGGGGGAAAGGATGCTTATCTTAACAGCACAGAAAGGGAGAAGTTGTGGGGTTTTTTCCATTTTCTTTTTCATTTTTTAAATATAGAGCAGATTGTATATATCCTAGTCCTTCCCCAGGGCAAATTCTGCCTTGCTGAACATAACGTATTCTGCTGTGAGAAAGAATAATTATCTGATAGTGATGGGGACCCTTCTTACGTTCTGTGCATATAAATGCTAACATGAAGACTGCCCAGTTATACTCACCATCCTGTTACTCTGGGAACTCAGATAGGTGTATTTAGAGTCAGGACTGGAAGTATGTGATTCAGGGGGGCATCCACAAGCCCCTCTTAATATTCATGCTCTGAAGGATGGTCAATGCTGTGCAGAGTTTGGAAACAATGCCACCTGAGAACTGACAGAAGGAAGAGTCTGTTTGACTTGGAGGAGAGACTATCTCAGGTGGGGGCGTGTGTGCAGGAGAAGGTGTGGGTCTCACCGGAGGAGGGCTCTTACCAGAGGATACACTAGGACCAACGTCTATTTTAACAGGAGAAAATACTTTCGACCCATCTAAGTAATGTTCCAACTTTCCTTGCAGAGAAGAAGATATCCAGGGTGTTGCATACCATTAGAGGGTCAGGGTCTTGTGTTTGGGTAAGGAACAGGGAGGCTGAAGACAGAGGAGTTGTGAAAGACAGTGTTTAGAAGCAAATCTAGAATTTAAAGTCAGGCAGTCCTAAGAAAGCCTCCATCTTAAAAGACTGGGCAGAAAGAAATCATATCCTAGGCAGTGGGATGGAAATAGAGGCAGCAGGACTAAGCAAGTGGCAGAGAGGCATCAAGAGATGCCAAGTGGAAAGATTGCCATTCATCAGTGTTGGACAGAGCTGCAGGGCTTACTAGAGAATATCTGTAACCGCATCTGCAAGTAGGAAGGGAATGGTGAAATGTTTTGAGTCGACTTGAATGAGGAAGAACTTGGTAAGAGTTATAGCTCCCAAAGGAGAGAATTGATTGTCTGGTAAAGAGGTGATTTCTCCATGTCTGTTCCTGTTCACCTGGAAGTCAGGGGTGCTGTGGAGGGGATGGGCCTTGGATAGGGCCACTTGTCTGGATGACCTCTGGAGTCCTGTCAATGCAAAGTTGGCCCCCAAACATCTTCTTTGCCACTGTGATTCATTCATTCACCATTTCTTTATTAAGCCCCTACTATGTGCCAGACAATGAGGTAAGCATCAAGGACATGGGGATGAACACACGGGCATGAACCCTGCTCTCATGGACCTTTCTGCCTAGTGGGGCCTATAGAAAATGGGCAAGAAGTTACAGGTAGGCTGGTCACTACGAAAATGTGCAGGTGCTATGGGATGTATAATACATATATCATCTGATGGGGTGATGGTAGGCTTCCTGGAGGAGGTGATTTTAAATGGGCCTAAAATGTAAGTAGAAGTTGGCTAGGAATAAGGAGAAGGAAAGGTTGGAAGAGAAAGAAAGAGAAAAAGTACCCCATGTAGGGAAAATCGCATATATGGAAAAACCAAGGAAAGAAAGGGCAAGTCCCACTCATGGAATTACTCTTTAGTTTTCATGTCTGGACAAAGTAAATTATGG
This sequence comes from Cabassous unicinctus, assembly GCA_029593785.1. Lineage (NCBI taxonomy): Eukaryota > Metazoa > Chordata > Mammalia > Cingulata > Chlamyphoridae > Cabassous > Cabassous unicinctus. The sequence continues at coordinate 4,600 of JAQZBX010054290.1, forward strand.
TACTCAGGAGAAACCTTACAACCTTATTTGAACAGCTTAATTAGTTATATTATAAGTTGATGTAAGGGAAGACAGAAAAGGTATATATGTTTTGATGTGGATTAAAGGGATCGGGAAGGGATTAAGTAAATGGATGTTATCGTTTGAAGGCAGAGCTCAGTTGAATAAAGCAGTGGTATTTTGGGGTGTGGGTAAGGGGAATAGCATGAGCCATCTGGAGCATGGTAGGGGGTATTCAGAGGTGGACAGGCACAAATAGGCAAAAAGAGGCGAGGTGCCCTCTTATCCACCTTCAGCCAGTGAGAAGATGTCAAGACAAGATTCCTCCTTCAAAGCCTTCTCCAGAGTATAACTCTAGGGTGCTTTTCAGGCATGAAATACCCTTAGTCTGGCCAGCTTGCTCTCATGGTCTTACTCAGGAAGATCCTACGAGGTAAGTAAATTGGGGGTTTTAGGAAAGACAGCTTCCAACATGAATAGCCCCTTTCCTTTTGCTTTCTTTCAATATTTACAGCCTGCAAAGTGTTTCACACACATTCAAAGAGGGTTTTGCTATTTTTTGTTTTATAGGGGGGAACTGAGATTCAGAGATATGAAATGACTTACCCAAAGTCATGGTTCATTTTGCAGCAAAGGAACTAAATTCCTGGTCTGCTAATTCTTGAGGCATGTTCTCCCATTGCTGAGGCATGAGAAACAATGGTTTTTTTTTTTTGTTTGTTTGTTTTGTTTTTGCCAGGAACACCTATAGAGTGGAAATAAATAAGGTAGATGAAGGGACAGGCCTGAGGAGGCTCCTCTCCAGTGCAATCAAATGTCCTTGGAGAGGGTAACAAGGACTTTTCTGAGAGAAGAAAAAGAAATGGTCCACTCATAACAAGACCTCAGAATGGTTGATAAGCATTTGCTCTTCTATTCTGGGTCTTTTTTCTTTTTCTTCATTGCATTGCTGTAGCATTGAAACTGGCTGAATCAGCACTGAATCATTTAGCAGGAAATGATGAAAACTGTCATTTTCCTCTGTCTGCACAGTAACACACAGCAGAGAGAGCCCGAAGATGACGGAGGGGCTGTCTGACAATGCCCTGGGCCTCAGATTGGATTGTGACCAGGCAGAATCCACAGTCTAATCAGCAGTCATTCCCCTGGGTGGGTTGGTGAGTGTGAATGTGAGGTTGTCCCTGCAGCAAGGACACCTGGTTGACACAGACCCACAGAAATAGCCCTGGTGAGGCGAGGAGGCAAAAAGACAACCTGCTAGTACACGGGAAAACCTTGCATCAGAAAATAGGCATCCTGAATGAGGGGTACCCCAGAAAGCTTGCAGATCTCGCAGTTGCTGTGTGAAAGAGTACCAGCCAAGGGGCTGACTTGACACGGAGAGGCTCTCCAGGTAACCTTGCTTCTATAACCTCATCCAAGGGACACATGTGAAGCATTTTCACTATTCACTCATTTTAAAATGAGCCCAAGATTTGTCATAGAACAATGCGGATCTGTAATGTCCACAGGCCTCTTTACTCTTTGAGCCTCAGTTTCCACTTTTGTAAAACAGAGATGTTAATACCTACAGCTATTTCATTATCTGGCTGAATAATGACATAATGAATGTGATGGTACTTTGTGAAGTGCACATCATTGTATTATTCAGAGTCCAGAGCCTCAGGGGCAATTCAGAGTCCTTATTCTAAGCACTTATCATAAGCAAGCAAACACACAAACATCCCTCCCACCTCTCCCCATCCCTAGCTTAATGGCTTTAATGCAACTATGGGCATAACCACTGACCTATGTGTTTCAGTTGGGGAGGGGGATTAGTGGGAATGAGATCGGCGCAATGATATGGAATTGCCTCTGCTTTCTATTAAGCGAAGCGGCTCTGTAGCTATGTCTGTGCATCATTCAATACCCAAAGGAAAAGTGAGCAATGCTGTTAAACAACCACATGTATCGAAATGTCCAGATTTTTGGCACCCTTCATATGACAATTTAGAAATAATATTCCAAGGGTGAAGGAGGAGACAGCAATGGGAAGGAGTGCTTGCTGTTTATTTTTTAAAATTAAGAACCACCTGTACAGTCAAGAAGCATCTAAGAAAGTCTAGTGTGATGCTAAAAACATGCCAGGGCCAGTGGAAATCCTGGGTGTTCAATAGGCAATTTTGCAATTGACAGATTTTGCTGGAGTGAAGCTACATTCGTTGTTCACACTGATCACTATAGGAAATTCTGCCTGCCCAATTTTTTTGGTCTCAATCATTATTTAACAAATATCTAGCCAAATTCTACTAAATTGAAAATGTTTTTAAAGATCACCATGGCTGCTGTGTAAGGAGTGGACTTTGGGGAATAGGAGTAGAAGCAAGGGCCAGCTGGGTGGCTACTTTAGATGAAATCTGATGATAACTTCAGTTAGAGTGGTGGCCGTGGAAGTAGGATGAAGTGGACTCATAGCTTTTGGAGCTAGAACTAACATGACTTTCCAATAGCTGGGATATGGTTTGAGAGGGGGAAAATGAACCAAGTTGGTACCCAGGTTTTTGACTTGAGCAAATAGGTAGATGAAAGTGTCATTTACTCAGATAGAGGAGATCAGGGAGGGTTTGATGGCAAAGCAGAATCAAGAACTCTGTTTAGGACATGTTGAATTTGAGATGCCTATGAACCATTCAAGTGAAGCTAACAAACACACAGTTGGGTGTACAAGTTTGGAGCTCAGTTGAGAGAGAAGTCAAGGCTGGAGCTACAAACGCTGATGTCATCAGCATTTAGATATCTAAATCCAGGGGACAGGAGGCAGATACATAGGGAATGAGCGTGGTAGAGTAGAGTCCAGGGCTGTCATTCCAAAACTTAGAAGAGGGACAGACAAAGGGAAACCAAAAAAAGAGATTGAGAAGGAATGTCTAGTAAGGTGGGAGGGAAATCAAAGGAGTATGGTGTCACAGAGGGGACATAAGGTCCCTTTCAGTGTAAACACTCTGATTCTTGTGCTCTTTGCATTACCTCTTCCCTTCTCCTTGATTGCACAGGCTGATGAGTCCAGAAACTTGGACTTCTACCTGCCTCTGGAACAGTAACAAATTATCTGCTTATCACAGTTGACACCACTACCATTCTGCTTTATTACTTCTTGCTATCATTTTCTCTGACTTTTGGGCAGCTGACCGCAGCCTCTTATCTGGATGATCATAGTCCCTCACTGCTCCACTCCTTCCTCTGTTTCCTTCCTTCCCATCTTTCTGCCTGGTCCTCCCTGCCATCTCCACACAATGGGTCTTTATCCACCTCATCTGGTTTATCTGTTGATAGTCCTCAAGGTTCAGCTGTTTCTCCATTGTTATTTGCAATTTATCTGTTTCCAAACCTGACATTATATTTTGCTGTGATATACAGTTGTCTGGCTATTATTTATCCAGTGCAAGTATATTATTCTGCCTCAACTTCTTTCTCTCTCCTTGAATTTGGGGACCATGTCTATAACAGCACAAAATCTGATGTCAGTATATCATCCTCCAAACCACAGAGATAAGATAGAATTCATCTCTATGTTGCCCTCACTTGGGGAGAATTCGGGTCAAATTGCTTTGCCCTTGGATGGCACTTTCCTTTAATTTTAAACTTGTCCTTTCTCTTCCTTGCATCTTCTTTGAACTCAGCCATTTCATTCCCACCCCAATGCTTGCTTCTCTGATTGGAAGACCATTTCTACTGATGGCAGGCATAGTGTAAATATTTTATTTTAGAGATTTGTTCAGCATGCTCTATTCGGACTGAAGATGGAATGCCAGTTAAAGTCCCTGGGTGTGAAGAATATCGTGTTCAGTCTTTTACTCCCAAGGCAAATTATTTGTTTAAGTGAGGGTTTCTTTCTTGATTACAGCTCTTATTATTGAGATCATGTCTGAATTTCCCAGGTGTGTTTTGAATTTCACAATCTTGCTCTGTACTCCACAAAGCTAGTCTCAGAAAATATATTTGCATGTGCTCCCAGCTCTGATCAAGACAGAGTCCTTACCTAGACAAGTAGCCTTGGGAATAAAGAGCTAAACAGAAACACAGTATCTGGGTGTGTTAATTATTTTCCCTGTCTGAGGACATTGGGTGGCTGATAACTGGCATAGATATATCTATTAGGTGGCTTAATGTTTGTTTTAGGATATTGCCGTTCTTGATTTGCAAGATTCTAGAGGAGAATGAAAAGAATAGGTGAAAATGGCACAGATACTATTTGATTCATTCACCCAAAAAACATATATGGAACACCGATGCTGTGCCAAGCAATGTGCTAGGCACGAGGAGACAAAGAGAAGCACTGTCTGTCTTCAAGGACCTCCGTGTATAGTGGGGGAGAGAGACATGTAGAAAAGCAATTATAACAAGCTGATAAGCTCTCTGACAGAAGTCCCTACACATTTCTGAAGCTCAGAAGATGGAGTTACAAATTGCCAAGTTATACTGGGGACAGCGTGACAAAGAGAGAGTCTCATGAATGACTGGAAGTGTGTCAGATAGAGAAGGTGGGAGGCTCTCGTGTGTTCAGGAAGGGCAGGTGGTGCTGGGTGACTGGACAGAAGATGTGAGGAGGTGCAGAGTCAAGAAATATGGCTATAAAGAGAGATTGGGGGTTGGCAATATCAGAGTTCCTCTTATCGGCAGGTCAGATTGGGGATACCTTGGGGTAAGACAAAGGTAGGGGGAGATCATGGACCTCCCCAAGGGGCAGCAACAGAATACAATGCTCCCAAATAATTCAGCAATCCTGACTTAGGCTTCTCATTTTCCCTTCTTTTATAAATCACACCTAATTCTGAGCTCAAATTTCTCTCCTTACCCTGTTTTGCCCACTTAGCTGCCACAGATCTGGGGACTAAGAGATGGCCTTGGTTCTTGACTTTGCTTCACAGCATCCGTGCTTCTGCTTGGGTGACCACCACCTTTAAAAAAATTTTTTAAAGCTCTGCTGATCTACTTGTATCCTACTTCAGTCCAGGCTCTGCTGTCTGCTTTGGTGCTGAGATTTCAGGCTTTTGCCCAGCTACACAGTGATGAGAATGACAGTGCTGGGCACTGTTCTGGAAGCAGGAGCAAATAGGATGGGCAAAGACCCTTCTTAACAGGGTCTATTGATATCTACCCACAAAGAGGAAATGAGGTGTGGATGATTTGACTTTACTAAGCATAATGTCATTCTAGGAAGGGATAGGTGGGGGGAGGTGGGAGACCGTCGCAACCATATCTGAATGGAGATGTATATGGCATTACTACTGACAAACAGGAGAGGAGAGGGGAGATTCTAGAGTATGGGTTCTTTGAAAAATTGCTAGATATGAACAGTATTGGGGGACTAAGTGGAACCATTGTGAAGAGCATGAGAAAGACCCTTAAGACAGGTAAAGAAAAGCTTGGGTGAATTATGAGCCCTTCATTTTTTCTCATTCATGCTCCTCCTTCCACCCCCTCAGTCCTCTCAAAAGTATCAATGGCAGGTATGCAGAATGCAAGAAGAGGGTAGGAAGAATGCCAGTCTATCTCCAGATTCTATCACAGAGACATAAGCCAACTGTGGGATGAAATTGCATCAGTAGGTAGATGGAGGCTAGGCTTGATGAAAATGGCGTTGCAAGGCACTAAAATAACAGAGGGAGGGCATTTGATTTTCCTCCATAGAAATCTGTTAGAAGAGAAGAGAAAACCATCTGTCTGGAACAGAGTAAATATAGTCATGCTTTTGCCCAAAGGAAGGACTTATTATTTTTTTCTTCTTTAAACAACTTTACCTAAAAGTTGAAAACACACAATTAATACTTATTTTTGCACTGTTGCAACAAGAGAAGACATTGTATTCTGCTTGTTTTTATTTTTATTTTTGCCTAACATTATAGCATTAGCATTTATCATGTTTCTACCATGTTTCTACATTCTTTTAATGGCTGAATAATATCCCGGTATATTGTTGAGTTCTTATTTTAATACTATATTTGTGATTACCTCTCTCTGTCTCTTTATGGCTTAATATATTAGATTTTATGGTCTTCCCTAGTCCCTCTGCTCCTACCAAATTAGTCTACTTTTCTTTTCCCGAATATTCTTACATTCCCCCTGCAACTACTCCCACCCATGAATATCCTTGGAATCCCACCAATCACCTCTGCTGACCTGGAAGGCGACATTGCTTGTAGTAAAGGCTTTGGTGTGGGACCAGAGATCACATTTTCAGTTTTGCTACTTAGTAATTTAGTAATCTTATGACTTTGGGCAAGTTGCTTAATCTAGTAAGCCTCGATTTCTTCATCTGGAAATGACCATAGTTATATATATCTTGCAGGGTTGTGTTAGGGTTAAACAACAATATATGTCAAGTCCTTCTTACATAATAGATAAAAGTCTGGATGCCCTGATGATTTGGGATCCCATGGCAAAATCTTTCTTGGAACTTATTACCTACTCTAGATGGCATTTACCACATCCTACCTTGTGTTTTAAGTTATCTTTTTATGAGACTAAGTTGAGTCTTCTTACATTCAATCGACAGTACATTGAGGTCAGGGATCTTATTTTATTTGCCCTTGAATCCCCCAACGGTGCAGAGGGCTTTATATAATCTGCTTTTGTTGGTTGCTTATGTAGATCTTCGCTTACTATCTCACTTCATGGACCATGTTGCAGTCCTGTTTTAGGATTGGTGTGGCCTGGGGCCAATGCAGAAGAGGAGGCTGGACTGACCAGTAGTGCCCTTCTGAGTTCCTGAATTCCTGCACTTCCGGCTGTTGGCTACCAGGCTCTGAAATGGTGGCAGCCCACTGCCCGGCATAGGTTTACAGCGCCCCCTAAAGGGAAGGCAATTGCACAGAGGGAGCGATCGGCAGGTCTGTGACACAACTACCTGCTATCAAAGACAGCTTGGAGACCCAGCATGAATATTCAGTGTGTATTTCACACCATGACAATTTTAGAGACCAGGTGCACCAAAGATGCAAAGGCAGATGAGAAAGGGAGAGGAGAGGGGAGGAGGGAGCCCATCCGCAAACAGACCCGATTTTTGTGCTCCTCACAAAACATTTGCGTTTTACAAGCACACAGATAAATCCCCAGCAGAACAGGGAGCGCAGAGAGAGGGAAGCTGGCATATGAAAAGCTTGCAGTATCAGCTAATTGGTCTCAAACCTAAATCATAAAAAGACCTGTAATTATGCCGCTCAGAATTAACACAGAAGGCTGTTGGGTGCGCCGTGGTGGGGAGAAGGAGGGGCGATTACAGGGGGAAGAGTCCGTTTTTTAAGTGAATTTATACTATTATAAGACCTGTCGCGGGTGTGTAATAAAAATGGCGATGCTAACTTAAGCCTTGTGTTATCCTGTTTGCTCAGAAGCTGCTTATGCCAGCTGTAGCCAGCAGAAAGCACTTTTCAATTTATTTTTATGACTCTTCTCTAAAAGCATTCCATTAAAGGAATATTACCCTGTATGAAGTTTTGAAGCACCAATGGCAGTTTATTTGCTTGTTGTGCTGGAAAGGAATAAACAGTTATCTGTGGAAAGCATTATTTCGGTTTTGTCTTTCTGGCACGCCAGTGAAGGGTCAAATGTGTATTCCACTGTCTTTTCCTATATTGGGTGCCCCTTCCCCATCGTGTTTTGCTTAATCTGGGCGGGATCAGTCCAGACTGACTGGTAGAACCTCCCGAATCTCAAGTTTGCAGCTTGCCCTCTCACGAAGGCTTCTGCAGCCACGCTTCATATTTGGTGAGGCTGAGTGGAGCGAGGAAGGGACACAGCTCCGGAGGCAGAGTCTGTTCTGTCTCTCGTAGCTTCCCAAACTCGGTATTTGGTTTCTTTGGCAGCATCTTCCACTGAAGCTGCGACGTATGTGTATGGGAACTGGCTCCTTCTCTCTCCCAAGCTAAATGGATCTAGAGCGACAAGAGAAAAAGCACAGTGGCTGAGAGGACAAGGTTTGGAGTCAGACTGCTAAGGTTGGAAATCTGTTCCTGCCACGTAGTGTCTGTTGTCTTAGGGATGTTGCTTAACTTCTCTGTACCTTAGTTTTCTAATCAATAAAACGGGGATAGTAATAGTTCACACCTCATAGGATTGTTTTACAGATTAAATGAGTTAATAGAAAGTGCTTAAAACAGTGCATGGCACATGGCAAGTGCTGTCTATGAAAGTATTAGTCATTTTATCATTAATATTATTGCTGGGACCTCAATGAATCTAAAAAGAGACTGGAATTCTAGCTCAGATTTCACCACTAGCTTGCCATATCACCTCAAACTCATAACTTAACTTCCCTGGGATAATAATTCACAATCTTTTCCCATTCATGGAGGGATACAAAGACCAGCAAAAAGCAAAAGTCAGGATATGTGAATGGCCTTAACATTATTTATGATGCTTTTATAACCCAGATGAATCTAGTGATAACTCATAGTGTCAGCATGCTCCTTAATGTCTAAACATATTTTAAAGATCTATTATTAGGACATGAATTTCCTGGTGTTGTGGATTATTATTTACATGATAGGATCCCAGAGCTGAAAGAGATTTTAGAAGTCATTTAATTCCAGACTTTTTATTTTTAGACAGGAATTCCTTCTGCAACGATTACAATTTGTGGCTGGTCTATAATCAGACTGGCAATGGTGGGTTTACTCCCTTGCAAGCTCATCTTTCCCAAACCTAAATGACAGAATGCTCTCCTTTAAAGTAATCTGAAATCTTCCTCCCTGCAACTTTCATTCAATGGTATTGGTTCTGCCCCATGAACCTTCCCAGAACAAGTCTCATTCCTTTCCACATGATAGCTTCTGAAATATTTGCAGACAGCTGTTCTTCTTAGGTCTTTCCTACTCCCAGCCAAGTTCTTCCTAATACTCTTTATATGCCATGATGTCCAGCCCTTCATTATCATGATTGCCTCCATTACATGGTTTGCACCATCCTTCATAAAATGTTGAACTTGAAACTGAACACAGAATTCTGATTATTGTTGGGCCTGCCTGACATCTTTCAATCAATATGATCAAAGGTGGTTCTCACTTTTTTTGATTCCTACACAACTTTGGTCAAGTCATTTATACTCCCAGACCGTGTCACCACATCTACTCAATGGGAACTGGAAAACTTGCCTGACTCAGTAATCATGGGGTTTGTGGAAGTCCCAAAGGGGGAAGGGGAAATGAAGGCTTTTGAAATAACACAGGCAAAAATGAATGTTTGGGTTTAATATCACTGCTATTGAATTTATGTAGCCCACTATAGCCCTGGTTTGTTTGTTTTTTTTTTCTTCACAAGTACTGCTAATAACCCATTTATTTTGTTAACTTTCCCTGGCATACTAGTTTGCAGATATATGTAAGAATCTTAATTTTGCCAACAAGTTTACTAGCCATCTCTCACTGTAAATGAGACCATTTATTACTAATAGAGCATCTTAGCACTCACTCCCTGTGGTACCCAAAAATTCAAGTACTGAGGCTTCAGCTTCTGTATGCTTACTTAAATGATGGAGACAAATACTGAAAATTTCCCTTCATGAGAACTCCTCAGTTAGCCCCTCCCTGTCACACCACATATATAGCTAGAAATAATACCTTCCTCTTCCTTTTATCTACCCTGGCATTTAATATATTTCTCTCACAGAAGCAATTAAAGATATTTGGGTAAATATTTATCCTCTCCCATAGAGTATAAACTCCTTGAGGACTGAGAATGTGCCACACATACAGACATCTGTAGTGTCAAAGGTCATGATCCCACCTTACATATAGAAGGTGACATCTTGTGAGGCAAGAATATAGCACCAAGGGCAAAGGTGTTGGCATTCCCCAAAGAGGGCTCCCAACTAATTACATTGTCATTAATCCTTTGTTTGTATGGTTTCTTTGATTAATGTGCAAGGGTATTATAAGAGTCATTGTCTCCTAAGTCTAAAAGTAGAATGGGTGTGAGATGCTATCCTACTTTCAAGTCAATACTATTAAGCTCCCTCACACACATATGCACACATACACGAACAGAAATACAAGACCTTTGGATCAACAAAGAGACCATTTATTACTAATAGAGCATCTTAGCACTCACTCCCTGTACCCAATCAGGGTGATACAATGTGGGTTTGATGTCACCTGAGCATGCAGCCAGGTTTGTACAACAGGAGGAGAGCCTCAACTTGGGGTTTATATAGGATGTCTATTTGCCCGGCTTCCATTCCAGAGGGAGAGAGGCAGAGAAAGAAAAAGAAAGCATGCTTCTCCAGAGATGAAAGGGGGACTCTCTACTTCACTACCCTTAGAATGTAAGAAAATAGCTACGAGGGAGATGAGTCTCTTCACCTCTCTAGAGCCATCTACTATCTCTAAATTCCAAGTCAACCATCCTTTTAACCAGGTTGCTAGTACTTTTGTTAGAATGCCTGCACCATGCAGAAACGTGAAAATATTCATGGAAAGTTATCTCCTAACAACTTCTTTAAAGAGGTCATTACTCTAAAACTCTTATCACTGCTGAAAATCTTTTGTTTTATTTTGGGATGGCCTTCAGACCCACAGTTACATTGTTTTTACTTGGGGTAGAAGCAGATTCTTTTGCTTTGAGGGTAGTACGAAGATTAACTTTTGAATTCACCAAAATAATAATTTTTAGCCAGTGGTGTAAATAAGGTGGTAGATCAAGTTGGGTAATATAAAATTACATGTCAATAATGAAGTAATAGAAATGAGTCAAAAATTCAGATTGATTGTAAACTAATAAGACAACTTCTCTCCTGGGGCTAGCAAACTGGCTATAAAGTTTACTAAAAGAAAAAGACAATGCAGCACTACTGGAAAAGCTGAACTGCTTTGAAGTTTAGCACTACTTTGGGCCTATAATTTCTGGTGTGCTTTCTTGAGAAAAAAGAAGAAGAATAGAAGCAATATTGCCACTTTAGAGTACTCTCTTGCGCAACACTGTCTGTTAGCAAAGAAACAGTCTTACAAGGTTTGTAGGAATGGTACAACCTTGTTGGGAATTTTACAGTCTAACTGGGAAGACAAAAATAGACCAATGCACAAAATATAAATACATAACATAATATAAAATTTATAGTTCAGAGAGATTCATTGTGAAGAAATTGTCAGGACTGGTTGTATATTTAACAGGCCATATACATATGATTGGGGGGATTGGAAAGTGACAGCATACAGAGGAGACTTGGATTAGACATCTTTTCCATTTGACAAGAGAATGGAGACCTTCCTTTTTACCATGGACATGAATATCTCCAAAGTCCCAAGATAGGACAGCATTGCTAATTTTCTGTACATCTGTTTCTATTTTCCAGAGCAAACTGTTGCTGAGGCTGGTGAGAAATGAGAACTTTGGTATGAGATAAAATGAAGGTTAAAATAGGCAGTGGTGTGGGTGATGGTGGTTCATAAGGGCCCAGAATGAACCATGCAACAGCAAATGGAAAGGAAAACGTAATCTGAGAATTGAAAGGATGCCTTTCTTAGCTAATATATAGGGCTTCCCTGTTCAGATCCACATGAAAGATTCTACTTGCAATAATTGTTGCCTAATAAAAGTTAGGAAAGCATGGAGCAAATTGTTTCTCATCTGACCTTTCAATTCTTTTATGCTGATTAGTTTTTATTATTATTATTATTATTCCTGCATCACAGTCACTGCATTTTCAACTTTATATTTTTACTTGATTTTTCCCCCAAGCCCTGGCTCTTTCCCCTCAAACATCAGCTTCAGAAACAAGTCCGCACTATTGGAAGAGGAGAGTGGAGATTCATCACCCCTGGACTGTAAGGATGACAAATCTCTCCCAACTCTTTGGTTAGAAAATACAATTAAGGAGACTGGAGTGGGCTCTCTCCAAAGAAAATTGGCTAGATTGAGATGTGAGTATCCTGGAAGCTGAATCTATAAAAATCAATCATTCCCTGGGGAAATGGCACTAGGGGAAAAGTTTGCTTTGATATCTCTGAGCTGTGGACAAAATGTGTGTGATTCTTACCCAATCAATAGAAATCTCTAAAATGAAAGATTGAAGCTGTCAGGAGTTGTAACATTTCTGAGATGAGAAAATTTTTGTGAGAATTGTCTCCACTGAATGGCATCCCCTCTCCCTCAGCCCCCATCTAAATGCTTGCATAGCCTTGGAACACCGTGTGTTGTCTCTTTGCTCATGCTAAGAAGGCTTGAGGAATCTCCAAGTCTGTATTAGACACTTAACACAGAGCAACTAACTGGAAGACTCACCGGCTCACCAGGCCATGGAGTCATGGAGTCCACTCTCTGTTTTCATCTTAACCTAGAAGATTTGACACTATCCTGTGCCTAACCAACTCCAGAAACAAGATTGCATACTCCCCGAGGTAACCAGTAGCAGGGTCTACAAACTCTCACTATGAAAAAAACTGTCTTTGTACTTAGTCTTGCTATTTAATGCCTTTACCATCTTCATTATGGGGTGCTCTTTCCCCTGATGCCATGCTGGGATCAGAGCCGGCTGTGTGCTGTGCCAAAGGTAATGTTTCTTGGTGGAATCAATTAATGAATTCACTACTAAATTCTTAAAATTATCTTGTTAATCTATTCTCTTTCTTTTAATAATGTGGGTCATGGTATAAAAATCAGGGCACACATACCTGTAACTTGTTTTCCTGGTGCCAGCCTCTTCATATTAATTAGTTGGGTTTTCCTTTGGGTGAAAACAAGTGGCAAGAACTGCATTCAAGTTGCAACTTTATGCTTGGCCAAGTACTCTTTTTTGATTTGTGAGAATTCACAAAATCCTATCAGGCAATCTTCTCCTCCTTTTCATTTTGTTTGTTTTGGTATTTTCTTTCTAAAAGAAACCACCTGCCCTGCAGTCCACTAAAAATGCGCTCTAATTTGTATCCCCATCCTCACATCCTCACCTTGGTCACCATGGAGTGATTCTGGTGGCCACTTTGTTGGCAGTAGGGACTTCAGACTCAAAGGTCAATTCAATGACGCCTTGAGTCGACTTTTTTCCTGACCCAGTTTCCGAATTGTCCATCAGCATTTCTTGTTTGATGTTTGGTCACCATCTCTATGTGTTTAAAACTGAGCTTGATCTGCTGGAACCACAACATACTACCTATGTGACCTTAGGCAAACAATTTAATCCATGACTTTCTTTTATTGTAAAAGGGAATAAAAAGCACAGACTTTTTGTGAAGACTACATTAGATAGGGTCTGCAGAGTGCTTGATACAATGACTGACAAATAGTTGGTTTTCAATAAATGATACCCATTATTGTTGTTAACTTTTCTCCTAACTAGGTATATGTCTTTTTCTACAACCCTTCACCAGCTCAGAGCAAAGCCAGTCCCAGTGTGGATTCCTGGTAGATTCTGGAGGGAGCAGAGTAGCCCTTGTGCACAAACTGAGAGCATCTATTTCTGGCCCAATCTGTCCATTCCAGAACTTGCCCTGCAACTCACAAAGCTCTCCAACAGAATTCTGTCAGAATATCCTTGTTCTTAGGAAATGAACATGGTAATATTAAGGGTTCAAGGAGCATGATGTCTAGAATGTACACTCAAGTGTGCAGAAAATGGATTGATAAATAGACAAACAGACAGATAGGTGGATAAATAGATGGATTGTTAGATAGGTAGATGGGTACATAGAGTGATATGGTAAATGTGGCAAAATGGTAAAATTGGTGGATCTGGGTATCTGGTGGATAGTGGTATGTTGAAGTTCTCTGTATGGGTTTTGTATTATTTTTGTTAATGTCCTATAATTAGAAAGTACTTCAAAATAAAAAGTTTAAAACAAAAACATAAACAAAAGCAAGACAAAAACAAAAAGCAAACAGAAAAAACAACCAAACATTTATTGACCTCTTCTTACCTTTCTTGCCTGGAAGTAATGCACACATTCTGTCTCCACAATCAGAGCAGATGCTTTATTGTGAATTCCCTAATCCTGTGAAAGGAATCATGATTCTCCCATTCTCTGCACACAGACTTAGTGAACTCTGAAGTGTCTTTTTTTTTTTCATTTTAGGCTTCCACTCATTCTCTTAACTCATTCTCCTCCTCCTTTTT
>JAQZBX010054291.1:0-18676 GCA_029593785.1 Cabassous unicinctus
ATGCCGGCAATGGGAGCATTTTCCATTTGGCTGGTTGAAGTGGTAAGAAAAGGGAGGACCTTGACTCCGGATGCTCACGTTCATGAAAAGCTTTCCTCAGTCAGTGATACCGCCCTCTGATTGGCAATTCAAACACAGACGCCGCATTCTGATGGTGGAGGGCAAGGATGCCAGGACTTGTCCCTGAGCGTCCCACCTACCCATCCCAGTGCCCTCTCAGTCCTTCCCACGCCAGGCCGGGGCATCCCCCACTTTTACAATGACGTCTGGGGGAGAAGATAGTGGGCGTACACCTATCGCCAACTGTCGAGGATTCCCTAGTCCGGAAGCCTCTGGTGACTGCTGAGGGCTTTACAAGGAATGTGGAGGAAAGTTCTGAATGAAAATTAATAAACCTAGAAGCCCTTCCCTGATTCCCTACATCCTACCAAGACCGGTTGAGGCTGCTTGAAAGAGGAGCAAGTGCCAGCGCCCGGCTGTCTCTTGCTATCTTTTCAGGGCCATAAATATTTAAATTAAGCTGTGGGAGAATAAAGTCCTTTCTTTCTCTTGTCCCTGACATCTCCTTTTCCAACCCTTCGCCAATGGAATTCACTCTGAAGACCCTGGAAAGGCCTGGAGTCCTGAAATCTGAAAACACAGGATGGGAAAACAAGCCTATGCCAGCCTGCCAGTGGGAAATGGGGGGAGGGGCATTTGCCGCTTTACCGCTGAAGGCTTTGAAAGTAAAAAGCAGATGTGGGCCCTCTGATTGCTGAACCCCTCATAGATGAGACTCAGCAGGAAATGACAGGAGAGCATTGCAGACTGCAGTCTGGCGCCCTTGCCAGCATCGCAGAGGCTTGGAGGAGGAGCTGTTCAACCTACCAAAAAAAGAAGCATTTTTTCACAACTTAGAGGCAACAGTGAGTCAGAAGAACAAGGAGGGGACTGACCCTGATTATTACAACTAGTTTTTGTTTTTTAAAGCAACTTGAGGGAGTGGATGTGGCTCAAGCAGTAGAGCAGCTGCTTCCCACATGAGAAGTCCCGGGTTTGGTCCCCCGTGCCTCCTGAAAACAAAAAACAAACAAGCAAACAAATGAAATAACCAACTCAGGGTTGCCGATGTGGCTCAGTGGTTGAGTGCCAGCTTCCCACATATGAGGTCCATGGTTCAGGCCCAGGTGTCCATACCTCACAAAAAAAAAAAAAAAAAAAGAAAGAAAGAACTTAACCTGCACTCACTTTAGGAAGCAGACAGTTGTGGGATCCTTTCCCCGTTCTGCCACTTGATATGATAGCTGTGTGGCCTTAGGAAATGGGCACAACCTCTCTGTGCTGGAGTTTCCTCACCCCTAATGAGGGTTAATGAAAACACCTCCCCAACAGTGATGCTGAGAAATTTAAGTTGGATACTCTTAATACCTTGGGCCGAATGTCTGGTGATATGTAACAGCTTAATGTTAGCTGCCATTATTTTAAAAAGATAATGAAATCCCTGAATCCTTTTATATAGGTAAAACTGTATACTTTGATAAACACAGTCTATGCACAACAACCCATGTTGGTTAGCCAACAACCATGAGGAAGGAATACTATTTTCCCACACTTTAGAGGTAAAGCAACCAAAGCCCAAAGATGTCAGTGGTACTGTGAAAGGAGAGAAGAGGCTAGAAGGTAAGTGTCCTGCCTGAGCTATCAACAGCCTTCTGGAGGACCCAAGGAAAGAGGGATGTAGACCAAGGGAGTTTCCAATGTTGCTTGGCTCCGTGAGTGGAGAGACAGAGCTCGTGGTCAAGCCCTTGATTCAGTCCAGAGATCTCCCCTCTCTCTGCTCCCTCACACGCAGCCAAGTTGGCACAGAGGAGAGAAAGAGAGGCAGGGATATGGGCCCGTAATGATAGGGCCTCTAAACCTCCCTGCTGAGACATGGCGTTTACCATAGAGAAAGCTTCCACTTCCCTCAGTCTGATAGCCTGATCCCACTAAGGGGATCAACGCCTGAGATCTAAGTGGAGCCTGTTTTCAAGGCCTGAAGCAGCAAGAAGGGGGAGAGGCAGTGAGAGACACTCAGTTAATCTCACCCATTAAGATCAAAGGTGATCTTAATTCACACAAATTCCAACCATTTCAAAGTCTCAGCCGGGGTTCAGAGGATGCGCTTGCTTTTATTTGAAGGTAAGTGCTAATTGCAAGGGGACAGTGACCTTAGCAAGACAAGAGGGTGATGAGTCAAAGACAGCTGGGTTCCTTCTTTATTCTTTAGCAGGATCTGAATTTCCTACCCAGCAGCTGTAGAAACCTAAAATTGACATTTGAGCTAAGTATAAATTTCACTCGCTCTCTGAAAAGGTGCCAAAATGTGCCCATATATAGGCGCTTGCACTTTCCACTCCAGCTTGGCTCCAAATAAAATACAGTCCGGCTAGGTGAGAAGAAGAGAATCTTAAATTTAGAAGCAACACTAGAGGGCATTCAAGCCTACCTCTCACCCAATACAAAATCCTACAGATGGTGTAGTGACCTCAACTTGAACACTTCTAATAAGAGGGAGCTCAGTACCTGGCAAGATAATCAAATACAGGTTTGGACAATTCTTTCTTTTTAAGGCTCTTGCTTCAATTGAACCTCATCTTTGGTTTCCTATACTTACTCACTGTTGAGGTGACTTCCCATGTTTGGTACAAATAAGTCTAGTCCTTTACTCCTATTCATGTTCCATTTACCTAGCTATCCATTAAAATTTCCAGGCTTTTGCTGTCCTCAAGACCCTTCTCTAGGGGACTTGGTAAACCTTGTATGGATGTTTTCCATTGGGACAGTGCCGATTAGCCGGGTAGACCCTTTTGTCTTCTAAGGCAGGGTAGCTGGGGAGAAAGCTAATATTGTGGGAAAGGAGAAGAAAGGTCATGGCCATGAAGTAATTCAGAACATCATCACCCAAGAGGATGCCAGCAAAGAAATGAGTGGGAGCAAAGTATAACAAATGGGCTGAGAATGAGAAGTAGGGGTAGATACAGGACACCTAAAAGATCTAGGCTTAGTCCTCATGCCAATAAGCCAGTTCCTCATCTACCCAGCCTCACCCCACCCCTGTCTCAGCAGTCTCAAACCTCTGGTTCTTTGAATGCAAATGCAGAACTTTCGGCTGAATCAATATCACCACATTAGTTATAGATCATTAGTTTCATCTCCAGACATCGAGATCTTTTTGAATCCTGGGTGTTAACTACTTTTCTCAGCTTTGTATGGTCCATTGGGCAACATTGGGATCCATTTCTCTTCTTTTCTAAAGAGTTATTTAAATTATATGTACGTTAAGCCAGGGCCATATTCAAGCCCTGCAACACAATCCTGCACCTGACACGTACTAAACATGTGTAAAAATAACCCATGGCCATGGTTGGAGATTGAATATGGGTTACGCAGAAGATAATGATATAAAAGAAACATCAGATCATCTAATAACATTATATTGGTGTGTAAACAAAGCTAACAATAAAATTTAACATTTCTCTCACTAGGCTATGGAGAATGCTTTATTGATCTTTGCCACCTTGGCAACCAAGCACATAATAAGAATATACTCCGTGCTTTTTTTTTTTCCAAAAATGAACACATACTCTTTCACGTCATCCTGGGAAAGAATAAGATTTAGGGAAGCTCTGAACTGTGTGGCCCTGCACTTAGACCCTGGAATGTAACAGTGTTTCACCTGGAACCGCACTTGATGACTGACGGTCCTCTCTTTCCCGGCCTCAGCTGGGGAGTCGGTTTTGAATTTGTAGTTTATCAAGGTCTCAGTTACCTTGAGAGAACCCATTCTTCATGGTAGGGAATGAAATAGGAAGAAGATGAGAGGGCAGAGAGGGTAACGGTGGTGCTAGGTCTATAAAGCACAATACGCTGGTGTGATTCCTCCTCTTTGGCTTTGTTTAGTGTGAGCCGGCCCTTGGAGCCATTTTCCTCTCATCAGTCAGGAAATGTCCCCTGTGCTTGCACATCTCATTTCCTCCTTGATCCAAGGATTGACCTTGAAATGGAGTTTCTGGAGAGGTCCACAAACCTGCACCTGAAATATTACTTTTGTCCTCGATGGAGTAGAAAGTTACTCTAGGAAGAGGCAGCTTTGCCATTGCCATGGGCAGAGTGATGGATAAGGTGTGTGGTGGCCCTGTGCCCACTCTCCCCTCTTCAGGCGACGGCAGCGCAGTGAAGCTTGTCTATGAGCAGGGGTGCACATCAGCAGGGTCCTCCCCCATAGGGACCAAAAGGGGACAGTGCTGATTGAAAACTGTGCTGTCGGTGCATCAGTTGCTTCTGCCTGGGGCATCATATGCTTGGGGTTGAGGGTCTCATCAACATGAGATGAGGGTCAGGGGGTGTTTGGGAGAGAAAGAGAGGATGGAGTTGATGGTATTCGTTGCAGATTCCACTTCATCATGCCAGGGTTGAGAAGGAACTTTTGCCTCTGCTTGTGGTACCTGGTTCTGTAAGAGTCTAGGCAAGGGGGCTAAGAAAAAAGATTGAGATTCAGAATGGGGGCACACATTCTCCATGTCAACATATAGGCTGTGTCTCCTGCAGGCTCAGATCTTGTGCCTTAACATCCATAAAAGCAACAAAGCCAGCCAACTTAACTGAGCACCAACTATATCTCGGTCACAGTTCTAAATGTTCTTTGCTTCTCATTTGATCACCACAGTGCTCTTATGAACACAATACTGTTATATTTCCCATTTTCCAGATGAGAATATTGAGGCACAGTAAGATTAGGCCATTTGCTTAAGGTCACACAGTTAACGAGAAAGCTGGGATCCAACCCAAGCAGTCTAATTCCAGATCCTCTGCTCTTAAAATGCTGCATTCCATATTAATAAAATATTACACTTTTTAATCATTTGAGGTGTAACAGACATGGGCCTAAGATGGGATCAGACAACTAGTAATTGGCTCTTCTGTGTCATATACATGCACACACATTCTCTGATATATGTGTGGGCCTGTCTCTGTTTTCTCTAACACACACAGACATATACAGCTCCTCCTCTTCCAGGTGGAACAATGACACTTGCCTCATGGAGGATAGAGATGTGATAGAGATGTGACCAAAGCAGCTTTACCTCCTTGGGGAGCATGTTCCCCACCTGCTTTGACAAAATAGCACTGTCGCAATATGTGCTGGTAAACATGTTCTTTCACATTTAGATATTATCTATCCCTAAATTAACTGCTATACTTGCTTCAATCACAGCTAAGCCATTTTTGTTTGCATAAAGAAGGTAAGGTAATAAAGGGTGATAGCTAAGACTACAGTTTTCAGAGACAAACAGATTTGGTCATCCTGTATCTGGCATGTACCAGTAAGCAAATTATTTACTTTTCTGAATCCTAATTTCCTTATCTTTAAAGTCAGAATATCATATCCACTTCAGCACTGTTGTGAATTTAGTCATACAGCTAGGAGGCTGCTGAGAAAGGATTCATTCAGGTTTGTATGATTCCGTATCTGTAACCACTAGCTGAACATGTTTTTAGTTTGACTGAGACTCAGGGTCCCCATTTATATGAGTGTACTAATTCCAACCTCACTGATGTGTTGTGGAAATGATGTGAAATGATACATGTGAAAAAATATTGCAGTGCTGGGCACAACATGGTAGCTATTTTTAAGATCAGAACAAGGTACAGCAAAAGCTCTGCAAGGTGCTAGTAGTTTTGTTTGTAATCTCAGAATGCATTTGTCTTAGTTTGCCAGGGCTGCTGTAACAAAGCACCACAGATTAGTTGGCTTAAACAAAAGAAATTTATTGACTCATGGTTCTGGAGGTTGGAAGTCTGAAATCAAGGTGTTGGCAGGGGCGTGTTCCCTCTTAAAGGGGAGAATCCAATCCGTCGCTGTCTCCTGGTTTCTTTTGAGTTGCTGGCAACCAATGGCATCCCTTGTCTGGAAGGACTCTACCTCCATCACATGGCTGTTTTTCTGTCTGTCTGTCTGTCTGCATTTCTTTTTAAGGGCACCAGTCATATTGGATTCAAGCTTATGGTAGTTTGAGAATGTATATACCCCAGAAAATCCTGTTTTTAAAGCTGGTCCATTCCTGTGGGTGTGAACCTATTGGTGGCTCCTTTTGATTAGGTTACTTCAGTTAAGGCATGGCGCCGGGTGGATCTTAATCCTCTTACTGGAGTCCTTTATAAACCGTAAGAATACAGAGAGGGAGAGAAAGAGAAAGCCATGAAGCAAGAAGCTGAAGGCAATGAAACCCAGAAAAGAAGAGAGAGACCAGCAGGCACCACCTTGCCATGTGACAGAGCAGCCCAGGATTGCTGGCAGCCAGTCTGCAGGGAGAAGGCATCACCTGATGATGCCTTGATTTGGACACTTTCATGGCCTCAGAACTGTAAGCCTGTAAGATAATAATTCCCCACTGTAAAAGCCAACCCATTTCTGGTATATCACACTTTGGCAGACTAGCAAATTAAAACAGGGCCCATTTCAAACCAGTTTGGCCTCATCTAACTGATAACATCTTCAAAGATCCTATTTAGAAATGAGTTTGCATTCACAGGCCCAGGGGTTAAAACTATTCAAGTGTCTTTTTGGAGGACACTATTCAGTCCTTAGTGGTATTGATAGGAATGATATGTATGGTATTTAAAGTATCTGAAATTGCAAAATAGCAAAAGAAGCTAGACTGGAAAAGGAGACATAATGAATGTGATCTCTAAATGAGCACATGTTTCTAACGAATGTGGGCCCACCCTTGTACAGAAGGAGGGGTGCCTGAGGGCTCTGTGGGATGGCGTTGCTAGCTTCGGAACAACCAAAGCACTCTGTCTTGTCAGCCCGCTGGTAATTTATCAAAGAGAATAAATGGACAGAGTGCCTTGCGTGAATCTAATCTCCCCTAACCTACCAGACTCAATTTCCAAGAAGGAAGGTGATGGTACCCAGACTGGAGCAGTGGGATGGAAAAGATGAAAGGCGACCTTTCTGTGCAAATCTTTATGCATTCTCCCTTTTTTTTTATTAATCCATTTTTAGTTCTTGAGCAAATGGACATAAATAATTTCCCACCATTAACAGCTAAAAATGGACAACCATTTCTGGATCAGGAGAGAGACAGACTAATTATATTAATGTAGAGTAATTATATATATTTATGTTCAGTATTCTCACTGCAGTTCTGGGATAAAATTCTTTTCAGAAGGGAATTAGTGAAGTCACAGAAGCGGTAGGGTGCTAGGCAGGTGTTCTGGAAGTTTCTGGTGAAATGCCAGCTGTCTAAAAGTAGAAGAAATGTATGCATCTGTGTCTTTAACTTGAAATGAATACTGGGTCAGAATAAATTGTACACTGGTTACTAAAGAGCCTGCACCAATTGATAACTGAGGGCTGATCTTTTATTAATACCTTGTATTAGGTCCTTGGTTTAAACGACAGAGTAAAATTCTACACCATCTTGTGTATATGTGTGGCATTATACCTAGAAAAGGCTTAAATGGAATTCTTTACCATTTATTTGCTGTGAATTCTGGACTACTTACCCCTGATTCTTAGACTGGAGGTGTCAGCCTCCAAATGATGTCCCAAAAGAGAATAGGAAGAGGTGAGAATTTCAATTATTAACTGAGTCCACTGCTGATTTTCTAGGGGAAGGAATATGCTAAGCTGGGCTCAGCTACATATTCTGGATGATGACTGAGTCCATCAATAAAGGCCTTTGGACTGCACTGTTCTGTGCATGGGAAACTAGGAGTTTAGTTCTTATGTAAGGTAAAAACAAGGCTGTTCTCTGATTGATCAGCCTAGGGTCACATGCTCAAATTTGGGTCAATTATTTTGGCCAGAGAGATTAAGTGATATGATTAATCAGGTCACAGTTACAAGCCCTCTGCTTGGCTAGGGGAAGGCAACTGAGGTCAGTAGCCCCACCAGAACCAATGATGTGGAAGAAAAGCGGATGCCTCTGTGTTTATAGGAGTTGAAAGAAGGGATGTTAAGCAGATAAATCTACTGAACATCCACCATAGCCACCTTTCAGCCATCTTGGCAGAAAATGTAAAGTATTCTAGCTCCAGATAAATGGTGATCATTTCTCCTTCATAAGGTTGAAGATTAAATATGAGTTAACATACATACAAAACAAGATACTGTGTTTGGCATAAAATAGGCATTCAGTAAATGCTAATTTCTTTTGTACCAAATTGATACCTGTATTTTAATTCTTTTGGTCTTGATATGCTAATTTGAAGGCTTATTCCTAATGTCTCTTAACTGGGCTATAATTCATGGATGTAGTACGTAGGCAGGTATAAATATTTCTGCCATACTTTGTTACATAAATCCCAATAAGCCCAGATCTTCCTTGCTCTCCTCTGCCACCATCATGGAAGCAAAAGCTATGGCCACCCCTTCCTTGACTTCACCCAGTCTTTGGCAGCTTCTTATCCATCCATCCATCCATCCATCCATCCATCCATTCATCCATCCATCTGTCCCTTCATGAGGTATTTTTCTGGGCACCTACTATATACCAGACACTGTTCTAAGATTTTTATGCAGTCAGATTTTAAACCAAGTCTGTGCCTTATGGAGTTAGACTCAAGCTGCCTTGTAGATCTAGGACAGGAAGGAAAGAAACAGTCAAAGGACAATTCCCCAACCTTCTGTAAAACAAGCTTTAGTGAGACCTTTAAATGTATAGCTGCTTATAATGTCCAATTTGGGAAAAACAAAACAAAACAAACAAAAAATGCATCCAAACTTCAAGATTCAGAGTTTAATGGAATGATTTTGGATTCCTCTGCTTTGTATGGAGAAATTCATTATGGAAAAAAAGAGACAGGAGTTCAAAATTTCCTGGATGACTTTTTAAGAGGACCAAACCATCCAAATCATTTCCAAATTACCCATTTAAATAGAAAAAGGGCAGTCTTGTAAAGCAAATGTTTAATGGATGCTCTACCTAGCATATTAATTATAGGTAAACTTATGAAGCAGTGGGGGTGCATTTTTATGCTGTAATCTTTTAAGGCTGTTGTAAATACTAATAACACTTTGCATTTGTACAGTGCCATACTACTGTGGATTAGATGCACATTCTCCCCTGTGAGCCTTCTGATGGTGCTGTTAGGTAGACAGACAACATGCCTTATCTTTGTGTTACAGACTAGGAAGTCCTTGAAACTCTCGTTCAGACATAGAGGCTAACAGCAGCAGGGTGAGAGGTGAGCCCAGCCTCTGTTAGGGCTGAATTCTAGATGACTTCTGTTCTACCATTATTGTCCATGGGGGAATAAGGAGGGGATGACAGGACACGATGGTGGCATCCTTCTTTACCCATTTAGTAGACCTTTGGATATAATTGCTCTAACTTAATGTTTCAAGGATTTCACTTTATAGCATATTGTTGCTTGTGGCTGAGACTTCTTTAACCTGGAGTCCTTGGGAAGCGAATAGCCTGGTTGTCATGTTGTTATAACCAGGAAGTGAATCTACCCTGGGAGAAGGTCGTGCTTGGTGACAGTTTCCAGGAATGCAGTGTGGCCAGTAGAGGGCATTGCTCCCCAAATCTGTGACTTGTGTGGAGAGGGTTGTGTAGTAGACACCAGAAACCGGTGGGTTCCAGACTGCTGGGGCCTAAATCTCCGTGTCCCCGTCTTAGAAACATGGTGGATTGACGCAGCTATGTCACCTCTGTGTTCTCTACTTATGTTGCTATGAATAGTAAGTGATGGCCTGTATGGGAGCTAGGTAGTCAATGAATCTCCCCCCCACACACACCTCTAACCATGACTCAAGTGCATGTGACAAGAAGGTTACAAACTTTACTTGTCACAGTGAATGGCATGATGGGATTTGAATAGTATAATTAGCTCAGGAAGTTTCACTTGAAAACATGAGACAAAAGCTGGCTTTTTGGTACATAACCTTGAGAAGAGTGTGGTTATGATACACAGCCTTCCTCAAAATATCTTTCCCCAGCCTGACAGTGCCTGGCATCCCCTCATTAGTAAATTAATCCTTGGGTCTTAACATTTATTTTTTTTCTAAAGGACACTTCAAGTGCAAACACTTCTGGGAAACCAGATTCTCCAAAAGATAGCACTTATAGGGACCCAGAAGTTTGTAGAGAGGCAAGTACCAAGAGAACCCCTGAGGAAAGAGATGGGAGGTTTCGCAGCTCAAAAATAAATTCTTCCAACTTCACTTCTGTACCGGAAAGAGGGGCTAAATCCTCACATAGCTAGAAAGTAGCTTTTGCTTTTTTCTCAAACACATTCACTATAGGTAGGATTTGTAAGAGCATATTGACGCAGTGTTGAGTTCTGACTTGGGCTTCCTCCACCTCTCATCAGCCTTGGTTTCACATAGGAAAGGCTTTTTATCAAACGTGGAGACTAGAAACACACATAACCACACATACACGCATACATATGCACACACACAGAACCCAGGACATGTAGGCCCCAGTCCTCGTCCTGTTATTTCCTGCTCTGCATAAGTGCCTTAAGCTTTCTGAGCCTCAGTTTCCACCCCCGAGGAATTAGTAGCATTAATGTCTCCTTGCCTTCCTCACAGAAATGATGTAAGCCTGGGAGGACACGGGGAAAGTGTTTATAAAGCCCAGGGCTCCACTGGGGCCAGCAAACACCGTCCCCCCACTGAGTGGGGCACAACTGTATCTTCATGGAAGACCAGCAGGCAATTGCATTCAAGCTACCCCGTCCGTATGTCCTGCCGGACTCCCACAGCGTCGAGTCACGTGCTGGACATGTATGCCAGCTAGCTGTTGACCGGAACAGGAGCTGTGGCATCAGAAACCACCCGAGGTGCCCCGACTGCATGGAGAAACTCTGATGGCGAGAACACATGTCCTTGGATTAAAGATATCAGCTGTTCAAAGCTTATGATTTAGGACAACTGTCGAATTCTTCATTTTTGCTTTGACCTGCAAGTCTACATTAAGTGCTTCTTTGTAACCCACACTGAGCTACATTATATGATAAAAGCTAAATTTCAGTCAGCATTTTTTAGCACTTACCACGTATTAATCCATTGCAGCTCCACGTGGTTCTTCTCCTCTTCCCGTCCCCCTCTCCCTCCTCCTCCTCCCCCTCCTCTGCTCCTCCTCCTCCTCCCCCTCCTCCCCCTTCTCCTTCTCCTTCTCCTTCACTTTCTTCTCTTTTTCATTAAGTACAGAGGAGGAAACTGATGACATAGCCAATCATCCTGATCTTTCTAGTACTGAGGAGGCTGAGGGGACATGAGACTCTCAGTGTTAAAACTGGGAAAGCCCCAGGAAAATTAGGATAAGTCACTCTAAAACTGAGGAACAGATAAGTTAAGTAATTTTCCCAAGGCCATACAGCTAATAAGGGGTGGAACTGGGATTTGAGTCTACTCAAGTGTTTTAGCTACAGATCCTTCAATCTCAGGAGAAGTTCCCATATGACCTCTAGAACCTGCCTCAACTCTTCTACTTTACTGCTTCCCACTGTCATCAGGCTATTAAAATATTTTTTCAGGTTAATAATGTATCTCATAAATTATGTGCATCCTGACATTCTAATATATTTTTCCAAAGTACACATCAAGTAGAAAAGGGAAAAATTAATGCATTAAAAATCTAATAAAAATAATACAAGCCAAAATCACAACATATACAAGCATAACATACAGTCCTCATCCTAATGCTCTAGCTGAGAAGCTAAAACTAATGTGTATGACAATATTTAAGATTAATTACTGTTAAATACATGCTGCTAATTATAAGAGTTATAGGACTTCAGTGAACAAAGAAGTAAGGAGCAGGTTATGAGAGAAAGCATCTCAAGGAAGTGGGACATTAGCTAGGGAGACTCTTGGTTTTACCTAGAGCAAAGGTGAATATTCAGAAAGGATAAATTTCTAGGTGGGAAAGCAAGAGAAAAAAACATGCAAGCAGGGCAAAATCAGCCCCATCAAGGTTTTTAAGGATGAGACTGGGAAATGGAAATGAGGATGAGAAAAGACAGTGCAAACAGGTTTTCCTAAAGAGACATGGGACAATTATGCTTACTTCATTCTCAAAAAAAAAAAAAAAAATTCTCAGGAAGTTTGAATAAGCCAAAATCCAGAATCCATTTTTGACTCTTAGATACATGTATGTTTTTCAGCATGGAGAGGTGGGAGAGGAATTCTATAATTGCCTTCTGAGGCCTGGCTTAACAACTTTATAGATTACATCTTTCGACATCTTATTGTGCATATACATACATCAGAAATAACCATTTTAACCACTTTCAAGTGTACAGTTCAGTGGTATTAATCACATTCACAATTTTGCACTACCATCACTAACATCAATTACCCAATTTTTTCATCACCTCGAGGAGAAGCTCTGCACCCATTAAGAAATAACTCCCCTTTCCCTTGGATGACCAAAAATTTTTAATTTTGATGAAATACATTTTATCTTTTTCCTTTTGTTGCTCATGTTTTTTGTGTCATATCTAGAAATCCCTGTCAAATCCAGGGTTATGAAGTTTGGTTTTTTTTCCCAGATGGACGGTATTCTCCAAAGTGTTGCATGGTTTTAACTACTATGTTTAGAATCTTGATCCATTTAGAGTTGATTTTTGTATGAGGTTGGTATACAACTTCATTCTTCTACCTATGATACCCAGTTTTCCAGCACCGTTTGTTGAAGAGACCATTTCTTCTCTAGTTAATGTATTTGGCACCCTTTTCAAAAAATCATCTCGCCCTAGATATGTGGGTTCATTTCTAGTCTCTCAATTCAATTCCATTGGTGTATATGTCCATCTTTAGCCAGTTACCACACTGTTTTGATTACTGCAGCTTTGTAGTACATTTTGAAATTGGGAAGGGTGAGACCTCCAAGTTTGTTCTTCTTTTTCTATATTGATTTGTCTATTTGGGGCCCCTTGTGATTTCATATGAATTTGAGGATCAACTTCTCCATTTCTGCAAAAACTTCTGCTGGAATTTTGATAGAGATTGTAATGAATCTGTAGATCACTTTAGTGTAACAAAATTGTCTTCCTGTCCATGAATATGGAATATATTGCCATTTATTTAGGTCTTCTTTAGTTTATTTCAGCAGTGTTTTGTAGTTTTCAGGGTGCAAGTCCTTCATTGTCATGGTTAAATGTATTCTTATAAATTCTTTTAGATGCTAGTGTGAATTGATTGTTTTTAATTTTCATTTTGGTTTGTTCTCCTGCTGGTATACAGAAAGACAACTGATTTTGGTGTGTTAATTTTGTAGCTTGCAACATTGTTGAATTTTATTATTTGAAGTAGACTAAGAATCTTGTGGATCTTTGGGATTTTCTATATGATGTATCATATCATCTGCAAATAGAGATAGTTATTCTTCCTCCTTTCCAATTTGGATGTCTTCCATTTCTATTTCTTCTTGAATCAGTTTAGATAAGCTGTGTGTTTCTAGGATGTGGTCCATCTCCTGTAGATTATGTGATTTGCTGGCATACAAATATTCACTGTATCTTCTTATAATCCTTTTAGTTTTTGCAATATCAATAGTAATGTCATCACTTTCATATCTGATTTCAGTTATTTGTGTCTACTCTCTTTTTTTTTTTTCTTTATCAGTCTAGCTAAAGGCTTGTCTTAGCCTAGTCCATACTGAACCCTTAGATAAGCCCGTGGTGAAGGATTAGGTTTTCCCTGGCCTTTCTGAGCATTTGGCTTTCCCCTAGCATGCATGTTAGCTTTCAAAATTTCCCCTCCAATAAAGGATTTTCCCTCCTCAACTTCTCCTCCAGCTGTCCTGAGGTGTGTTCTTTGTCTCAGTCACAGTCTTTTGCCCCAGGTGGCTGCAGTCAGCTCGGCTCTGCCCCACCTTTCCCTGTTGCTTCCCTACCTTGGCTATATTCCTGGTTAGGTTACCTAGACACCTGCTTGGTCTCAGTCTTACATGGGGCTAGTTGGGGCTGATGTACAAAGATATACAATTTGTTCATTTAGGTGTGCTACTAACCAGACCCAAACTTGAATTCACATGGGCTGCCAAACCACCAAGCCTTTGTGAGTGACATGAACTGCCTCTTGAGGGAGAAGGAGGGTCCTAGACAAGTCCCGCAGCTTACCCACCGTGCTTAGGTTTTATTTTTCCTGATTTCGCATTTTCTGAGTTGTTGTCTGTCCTCAGTCATTTTCCAGAGTTCTGGGAAAGTTGGTTTGGACAGATTCTGCCCAACTTACACTGTTTATAAGAAGGACCATTTGCCATGTGTCTTACTCTGCCACCTTGCGGGCATCACCTCAGATTACAATTTTTTACCATCATGAGGGCTAGTAAAACAACGAATATTCAGATAGGTGATGTGTAAGTTATTATGTGCAACAGAAAATCTTAACATATATGTATTAACTCATGATGGAGGAAACCACAATACCTTAAAATTCAAATTAACATAACACAAAAACAAATGCTCAAAAAACTCATTATTTTACAACTCCCAGTGTTGCTTTCAATTGAAAAAAATCAATGTGCCTCAGAACCCTATTGACTGATGTTCCAGACAAATAGTTAAGACCTGGAAAGTTTGCATTACTTAAATTCAGTCATCCAAACTCCATTTGAGCCACAAATTTTGGGGGACATTTGCCCAGCACTGGTTTCAAGCCAAGAGACAGCAATCTGTATAATCAAGATCTTAATAACAGCCATAATCACCCACAGAGATGCCAACATTAAAAACTGACAGTCCCAATACTTGGAGGTGCAATTCACAAATGAGAAGAGACTGCATATATTTGCACAAATAAAAATAATTTACATTTCTGCAAACTATGGAATGAGTCACTCCATATTTATGCTTACCACTGTGCTGTGTATTGTGGTCTAACATTCTAATTACTCCCAATGCAATCCCATTTTAATCTTTATGGAAGGAAATGAGCTATGAGTATACTTATGCATATTTTTGTTACCCCGACTAATCGGCCTAAAGTGTTCTCAAAGTATAGTTTGAGGGTTTCCTACTTCAGAATCATCAGGATTGTGAACTAAAATGCAGATTCATAGGTCTTTCACTGAGCATTTCAGAAATTCAAATATATTTTAAAAACTGTGCCCTAATGTGATCCTTACACACTCTAATTTGGAAAATTACTTTCATAGGAAGTCCATGAAAGCACATTCCTCTCCTCAACAGGTTTCCCATGGAGGTGGAGAACTGGGTCATGAGTAAGTGACTTTGTGCTCTAGATCTTTAATGAAATGGGATTACTAACCCGTGTTTAAATTTGTGATGATTGGCCAAAGCACGTAGTGTAAAAACTTTCCCATATCCCAATTGTTTCATTGTCAGAATGTCTTCCCAATATCTGAAATGTCCTAGGAAAGCACGAGCCATGCTTGACATGTTTTGCAAGTTACAGTTAAATATTCACAGAGCAAAAATCCACATGTAGTTTTTTGTTGTACATGAATTACGTGCAAAGGGTATATGATTGCAGGCAAATAACATTTCTTAAATTGCACACCTTTTTAACTGTGAAACTTAAGCCACTCTGCCATGTGAGTGGCTACTCCTCTGCTTCACGTGTATGCTTTACATACAATTCCGCTATGTTAAGCTGTAAGTCCAATAGCTATGTTTGCTGCTTCACCTACTAAGAACATGTTTCTCTCCCAGAGCACTCCTAACTTCTACCAAAACTGCTCATCACAGTTTCTCCAGTAGCCTTGTCTTAATTTCATCCCACCTCCAACTGACTGAAGTCTGTCTGGCAAGTCTTCATATCCTCCCACTCTCTGTGCTTACAAAACAGTATTGTATGTTCCTGCTTATATATGCATGTATCTGTAATATGCTTGCATATTTATCTTAGTTTCCCCATGAACCATAATGACCTCAAGGGGCAGAACTGTCTACTGCTTCCTTTTTAATATCTACTGATACCCAACTCCATGTTGCACACAGCAATTAGCTCTGGGCCCCTGCACAAAGTGGATGCTTGATCGCTGACTGGCTGACTTGGGGACTATTATTCCTCTTTCACCTTATGATGGATAGACTGGAAATGCTTCCTGCCACCCACAGAATGAAACTCGATTTCCCAAAGTGTTAATTTTATAAAACCAGGAGAACCAAGCTAATGTGCCCTCATCACTATGAGTTAGCCTCATAGCTCACATCAAGGAGGCTCATGTGGGCATTCTTTTTTCTTTTTCTCCCCCCTACAGCCTATTTTTCAAAATCCTCAGTAAATATATTTAATCACCAACTGGTAGATTAGCATACAAAACTAGTCTTAACTAAATTTAAATTCAATCTTTATTTGAGGTGGTGATGGCTAATATTGACTGGTGCATAGAATTATGAGAAACCCTTGAGCAGTCAGCTCCAGTGGAGCCTAGGTCCATTTTTTAAAACAGTTATTGATTTCTACAAATAGGCTTTCCTTGAGGCTCTGGCCGATCATGGTCTTTAGGTGAAGTGTGGTAAGTTGATGGATAGTAAGGGCGAGTACATTTTCCCTTTGTTCATCTACATTCTTATTAATAATAATATCTTTCATTTATAACTCCTTTCATCCTCAAGCCTCATGAAGTGCTTTGCAGATATAATAACGCTGTATAGGAAAATCCATCACCTAGCTCAGAGGCGAAACCCAGCAGTTGTTTAGCTGCCCAGCTCGGTTCATGGCAGCTCAGAGAACCAGGAAGAATTCAATGGCCAGCCAAAACTATTTTAAGAAGATAATTATCTCCTAGATTGGAAAGGGGATAAGTTCTTTGACCTAATACCTGCCAAAATAGACCAAAAGACACTGCATCTGCTAATGGCACCAAATTACCCAACCACTACACTAGGCTAGGGCTTCAAAGAAACAGGGTATCTCAGAGATACAATCCATTTAAGAACAATGCTTAATTGACGCCCAACCCTCCCATAAAACAGGATGGACAAAATTAACTAGAGAAGGCTCATGGGCTGTAATGCTCATACAGATGTGGGCCTGCCCTTCTTCCACCAGCAGATCAAACAGTGATCACGTCTCCTGTCTTGCTATGATGAGCCTATGCAGAGGAGCAGTTCCTCCTCAAGCTTCTGTTTCTGGTTTCTTATTTGCAAAAAGGCAACTATGGCAGTATGACTGCCCAGGTTTAATGGGTAAACCTCAAAAAGGAAGTTTGCCATTTTGTCTCTTACGGATGTTGTGAACTTGGACAAGTGGTTTAAGCTCTCTGCCTCAGTATCCTCATCTGTAAAAAGAGAGACACAATCAAATCTGTTTCCTACGGCTTCTCATGGCGCACTCCACATAGTAAGTGATGATATTGGCTAGTTAACACCATTGCTATTACTCCATAGACCAAGTCAAAACATCATCCAAAGTTTGGAGATTCTTCTTTGAATCTCAGTGACTCATTTTTATCTGGATCTTTTCCCTCCACCTTGGTAGGTAGCACATAACAGATATTAAAAAATATAGCCGTTGCTAATATTTCAGGATTATTATTATTATTTTGCTTAAACAACAAAATAATTATAATAATAACTTTAAAAAGCAGAAGAAAACGTGAATAGGAATGAATGCTGAGTTCACCCACTACATTTCCCTTCAAGGAGTTTGACATTGGGACTTACTGTATTTCATGATTTTCTTCATTATTTGGACATCTCCCAGAATTCTACCTTCTCCAGAAAAGCTTGTGGAGAGTGATCAACAAGGAAGTTGCCAGCCCCTTTCAATCCATGTAAGGAACTCACATGATGAGTCAGTCTCTCATGTCCTCTTTCTGATTAGCAACCCAGATTCTTCCAACTCCCAAGCAATTCATCGACTATATCCTTCGTAAGATGCCCGTACCTTTCTCTCATTTAGTACTTGGCTTAATGGTTTTACTTCACTGCGGTTTGGCCTGTGCATGCGTATTCAGATCACTGCATATGCTTACAAAGCAAAAGTTTCACGTGTGAGCATTGGTCTGCTTTATTCCCTAGCACAGGCCCAGCACATGTCTTGTCATAGGCAAGTGGATGCTTAAATGTCCCCTGATGCCAATTTAGGGTGAGCTCTTTTGCTGTGTGCACTGAGTGCAGACTATTTTCGACCAGCTCAGTATTGGCTGTGTGAACAAGACACTGGCTTAATTACCTTTCCTAATAGCTGATAAGGATCAAAGGATGGGTGAATTGGAATGCTGAGTGGCACCAGCTGCCATTTCCCATTTCCTTGCTGTCCTGAGCCTTGTCTATGAGAGGCAAGATTAGTAATGACATGCACTTATCACCACTTTTTCTCCAGTGACATGTGCCTCATACCTTCAAGTGAGCAAGAACCTTCTTTTCTTGTGTGTGGCAAAGGCAGGGAACTATGTCCTCCCAGCTCACTTCATTATCCTCCCTACAGTGGAGATGCAGCAAACCTTAATTGCTGTTGAGTCAGTTTTACCTACAGTGGCATAGAACACACAAGATATCTGAGTCCTCAGCTCGTGAACCCAGGCATGTTACAGAGATGGTGGGCTAGCCAACAGGTATTCTTTGTTTTTGTTTTTAAATTTTTTTAAAGATTTATTTATTTACTTGATCCATTTTAAACCCCCCTTCCCCATTTGCTGTTTTTGTGTCCATTTGCTGGGCAATTCTCTGTGTCTGTTTCATCTCTTCTCATCCTCCTCCTCCAGTTTTCACCAGGATT
>JAQZBX010054292.1:0-18688 GCA_029593785.1 Cabassous unicinctus
TGGGTCCCTGGCACTATCATGACTGAGAAAGACTAAGTTGGTACAGACTTCTCTGAGGAGCCCTCCTCCCAGAATCTGCCCTCCATATAAAATCAGCTTAACACAAAAAAGAGTATAAGAAATTTTGAGGAAAACAATCTGGGGAAAAGCCCTGACAGTGTGAAATATATTTGAGAGGGAAGTCTATCCTTGGGGAACAGAAAGCACAATGAAACTTCTGGAAACATGTGAATTCCAAACCAAAATCTCAGGGAAAAAAGAGAGGCCCAGAAATTCAGGGAAAAATCTGGCATGCTGCATTCGCTTTGGGCAGACCTTTCTGTTAGGAGGGCTGGAGCCCAAGAAAATCACTGTATTCTAACAAGCTGGCTGCAAATTCAAGAAACAGGTATGTCAGAAAATAAATCCCAGTGTAAACATTTTAAAATATTGAAATATACAAGTACAACAAAAGATTACAAGATAAACAAAGAAACAAATAATCATGGCTCATCCAATGGAACAGGATAAAATGCCAGAGAACATCAATGAAGAAGATGAGAATTTGGAAAAAACAAAAAAAGCCATTTAAAAAAATCATTTAAAAATTCTCAAAAAGAAGAATAAAAATGCAGGGAAAAACTACAAGATATCAGGAAAATATTGAATGATTAATATGAGTCTTAATAAAGAGATAAACATTTTTAAATGTAACCAAACTGGAGAGGAGCCAAGATTGTGGCAGAATGAGTTGGTCCTGGAGACTGCTCCTGCTGCAGGGCAGTTGGTAATCACCCAGAGCTACATGGAGCACCTGTGTGGGGGCCCAGGAGACCAGAAGAGTATCATTCAATACTTCTTCAAAGTATGGAAGGAGGATATTGTGCATCTGCAGAAAGGATTTATGAGAAGAGCCCTCCACACCGTGGATGTTGGTGCCCATGGCCCAAGCCACCTTGGGAGCTATTCTGTGGCTGGAAATGGAAGCTCCATTTCCCAAAAAGTAGGGTAGGAAAACATGGTGTGGCACCAGTTTCAGCTACTGATTGGTGAATTTGGCAGGTTAAAGTGTAATCCTAGGGACAACTAAACTTTGAGCCTGTCCAGGTCAGAAAGAGGCCGGTAGCCGTCATTTTGACTCTGCCTCTGGCCTGAGGGGAAGTGGGACTGATTGAAAATCACAGTGTTGATAGCACCCGGCTTCTTTCCACCCAGGCTAGATTGCAGCTCTAGCCTAAACCCCAGCCCCATCTCAGCAGGGAGGAAGCTGGGGAAACCTACAGCACCTCTATGGGAAACTGCAAGCCACACCACAGAAGCCAGTGCCCATGCTACTCTAGTGGTGCAATCCACCTCAGGAGCTATTTCTGCCAGGCAATGGCAGGAGTTTTCAACCCACATGAACTGGTTTGTTTAATGCTTTCAAGTCCATCTCTGCCTCTGTCCCCCTATAGGATAGGAGGGGGCTGGTGTTCCCTCAGCCTCTCGGGGCAACTGTAGGCATTTTCTGCCTGCACAAACCTGACTGTTGGGCACCTGTGGCTACACCCTTATCCCCAATAGGAGAAGAGATGGACTATGTTTGCCCAGTCTCTCTGGGTTACTGCATTTGCTTTTAGCCCATACAGCCTGGACTGGTGGGTTCTTGTGGATCCACCCTCACTCCTGAATAGGAAAGGAGGGGACTGGTGTTACCACAGCCTTTCTGCACAATGGTAGACTTTTGACCTGCAGGGACTAGGCTGTTGGATGCCTAGGGATCTACCCTCAACCCTAATAGGATAGAGAAGACTGGCGTCTCCACAGTCTCTCTGGACAATGGTGGGTACTTTCAGCCTACAGGAACTGATCTGTTGAGTGCCTGTGGATCCAACCCCACACCTTAATAGGATAGAAGGGGCTGGTGATTCCTCAGCCTCTCCAGGCAATGGCAGGTATTCTTGGCCTAAAGGGACTGAACTGTTGGGTGACTTAAGAACCACCCCCACCAGCCAATACGATGGGAGGGGGTTGGGGCTTCCTCAGCCACTCTGAGCAATGATAGGTACTTTCAGACTACAGGGACTGAACTGTTGGGCATTGGTGGTTCTGTTTCAAGCCCTAAAGGGCAGAAGGGAGAGTACTCCCTCAGCTTCATAGGGCAACTACAGGTGTATTCTGCCAACATGGTTTAGATTGTTGGCACTCCAAAGGGTCAATTCCCTCCCCCCATTAGGGAGGGAGTCTGATGCTATGTCAGTTTACCTGAGTATCTGTGGTCAGTTTGGACCCACACAGCATAGATTGCTGCCCATAACTATAGCTCCATCCCTGCCCAAGGGAGGGGAGGAAAGGGTGTAAAGCTTTATCAGTCTCTTCAGGCAATTACCATCTTGTCCTGCCCAACTTGGATTATTAAACACAGCTGCAGCTCTGTCCCTACCCCTGACAGAGGAGAAAGGTGGGAGAAGCTTCAATTCCTGGGTCAATGTGCACAGCTTCAGCCTCCATAGCTTAAAACACCAAATACATCCTTGGCTCCTACTACACAACATGCAAGGGAAAAAAGACAAGAAACTAAAGGGAAAAACTGCACCTGAAGAAATACATCTAGCAAGCCAGATGCGAAAACACCAATAAAAAATTCCAAGCAATACCAAAAGACAGGAAGATATGGCCCAGTTAAAGGAACAAGAGAAGCCTGAAAATAACATAAAGGAGTTGAGACAACTAATCATAGATGTTCAAACAAATCTTCTTAAGAAATTCAATGAGGTGGCTAGAGATTAAGGATATTAAGAAGACTTTGGATGAGCATGAAGAATATGAAAGCATACATAGAAAAATAGCAGACCTTATGGGAATGAAAGGTGCAACAAATGAAATTAAAAATACACTGGAGGCATATAACAGCAGATTAGAGGAAGCAGAAGAAGGGATTGGTGAGCTGAAAGACATGGCCTCTGAAAGCAAACATACAAAAGAACAGATGAAGAAAGGAATAGAAAAAATTGAACAGGGTCTCAGGGAACTAAATGACAGCAAGAGATGTGCAACATATGTGTCATGGGTGTCCTGGGAGGATAAAAGAAGGGAAAAGGGGCAGAAGGAATATTTGAAGAAATAATGGTAGAAAATTTCCCTACCCTATTGACAGAAATAATTATCCATGTCCAAGAAGCACAACATGCTCCCATCTGAATAAATCTGAATAGACCAACTCTGAGACACATACTAATCACAATTTCAAACACCAAAGACAAAGAGAGTATTCTGAGAGCAGCCAGAGAAAAGCAATGCATAACCTATAAGTGACACCCAATAATTTTAAGTGCTGATTTCTCAACAGAAACCATGGAGGCAAGAAGGCAGTGGTATGATATATTTAAGATAATGCAAGAGAAAAACTTTATGTCCAGGAAGATTATCTTTCAAAAATGAGGACAAATTTAGAATATTTACATATAAACAGAAACTGCGAAAGTTTGTAACAAAAAGACCAGCTTTGCAGGAAATACTAAAGAAAGTGTTACAGCCAGAAAAGAAAAGACAGGAGAGAGAAGCTTGGAGGAGAGTCTAAAAATGATGACTGTATCAGTAACAGTAATTATAAGTGTCAAAAATAAAATTACAAATAAAGCACAAACATCAAAATGGATGAAATGAAAACTGCCTTTACAGTAATAACATTGAATGTTAATGGATTAAACTCCCCAATCAAAAGCCATAGAATGGTGGAATGGATAAGAAAATATAAGCCATCTATATGCTGTCTGTAAGAGACTCACCTTAGACCCAAAGATACCAATAGATTGAAAATAAATGTTGGAAAAAGATATTCCATGCATGCAGTAACCAAAACAAACAAACAAAAAAACAAAACAAGCACAAAAAAACCTGAGGTAGCTGTACTTATATCAGATAATATAGACTTTAAAAATAAGACTGTTATTAGAAACAAAGAAGGACATTGCATATTAATAAAAGGAATGATTCACGAGGAAAAAATAACAATCATAAATGCACATGCGCCTAACGAGGATGCCCCAAGCTACATGAGGCAAACACTGGCAAAACTGAAGGAAGAAACAGACATCTGTACAATAATAGTTGGAGACTTCAATACATCACCCTCAGCATTGACTAGAACAGCTGGGCAGTGGATCAATAAAGAAACTAAACTAATAAATGGACTAAACCTAATAGACCTATACAGAACAATGCACCCCAAAACAGCAGAATATACGTTCTTTTCAAGTGCTCATGGATCTTTCTCCAGGATAGACCATATGTTGGGTCACAAAGCAGATCTCAATGAATTCAACAAAATTGAAATTGTACAAAGCACTTTCTCTAATCATAATGAAATAAAGTTGGAAATCAAGTAGCAGGAAAAGGGAAAATCCACATATATTTAGAGATTAAACAACACACTCTTAAATAATCAGTGAGTCAAAGAAGAAATCTCAAGAGAAATCAATAAATATCTTGAGATGAATGACAATGAGAATACAACATTTCAGAACCTATGGGATGCAGTGAAGGCAATGTTGAGAGGAAAAAGTATAGCCCTCAGTGCTTACATTAAAAAAGAAGAAAGATCTAAAATCAATGACCTAACTACACAACTGGAGGAACTAGAAAAAGAACAGCAACTTAATCCCAAAGCAAGAAGAAGGAATGAAATAATAAAGATGAGAGCAGAAATAAATGAAATTGAGAACAAAAAAACTAATAGAATTAACAAAACAAAAAGCTGGTTCTTTAAGAAGATTAACAAAATCAACAAACCATTAGCTAGAAAGACTAAGAAAAAAAGAGAGAAGATGCAAATAAAGTAAAAATGAAAATGGGAACATTACTACTGACCCCACAGAAATAAGAGGGCATAAGAAAATACTATGAACAACTTTATGCCAAAAAACTAGACTATGTAGATGAAATGGAAAAATTCCTGGGAACATAAAAACATCCTACACAGATGCTAGAAGAAATAGAAGACCTCAACAAACCAGTCACAAATAAAGAGATTTAAAAAGTCATCAAACAGTTCCACAAAATGAAAAGTCCAGGACCATATGGTTTCACAGGTGAGTTCTACCAAGCATTCAAAGAAGATTTAGTACCAATCTTATGCGAGCTCTTCCACAAAATTTAACAAGAAGGAACGCTACCAAACTCATTCTACAAAGCCAATATCACCCTAATACCAAAGCCAGATAAAAATATTACTAAAAAGGAAAATTACAGACCCATTTCTCTAATGAATACAGATGCAAAATCCTCCATAAAATACTTGTTAATTGAATCCAACAACACAG
Source organism: Cabassous unicinctus (assembly GCA_029593785.1). Lineage (NCBI taxonomy): Eukaryota > Metazoa > Chordata > Mammalia > Cingulata > Chlamyphoridae > Cabassous > Cabassous unicinctus. The sequence goes on from JAQZBX010054292.1 coordinate 5,280, forward strand.
TAAAAGCATTATTCCTCATGATCAATTGGGTTTTATACCAGGCATGCAAGGCTGGTTCAACACAAAAAAAATTAATCAACGTAATACACCACATTAATAAATCAAAGAATAAAAACCACGTGATCTTATTGATTGACACAGAAAAGACATTTGACAAAATACAGCATTCTTTCTTATAAAAACACTACAATAAATAAGAATTGAAGGAAATTTTCTCAACATGATAAAGACCATATATGAAAAACCCACAGCTAACATTGAACTCAATGGTATAAGACCAAAAGCTTTCCTGTTGAGATGAGCGACAAAGCAAGGATGCCCCTTGTCACCACTGTTGTTCAATATAGTGCTAGAGGATATAGCTAGAGCAATCAGGCAAGAAAAAGAAATAAAAGGCATCCAAATGGGAAAGGAAGAATTAAAACTTTCACTATTTGCAGATGATATGATTATATATCTAGAAAGTCTTGAAAAATCTACAACAAAACTGCTAGAGCTAATAAATGATTTAAGTAGAGTGTCAGGATACAATATCAATATGCAAAAATCAGTGGTGTTTCTATACACTAGTAAAGCGCAATCTGAGGAGGAAGTCAGGAAAAAAATTCCCTTTACAATAGTAACTAAAAGAATCAAATATTTAGGAATAAACTTAACCAAGGATGTAAAGCACTTGTATTAAAAAAATATATAATGCATTGTTAAAAGAAATTAAAAAAGACATAAATAATTGGAAGAACTTCCCATGCTTATGTATTGGAAGACTAAATATCATTAATATGTTGTTCTACCCAAATTGACATACAGATTCAATGCAATCCCAATAAAAATTCCATCAGCATTTTTAAACAAATGGAAAACACAATTATCAATTTTATCTGGAAGGGTAAAAGACCCTGAATAGCCAGAAACATATTAAAAAGGAAAAGTGATGTTGGAGGACTCTCACTTCCACACTTTAAATCATATTATCTAGCTAAAGTGGTAAAAACAGCATGGTATTGGCATAAAGACAGACACACAGACCAATGGAACCGAATTGAAACAAACCCTCACATCTATGGCCAAGTGATTTTTGACAAGCCTGTCAAACCAACCCAGCTGGAAAAGAACAGTTTATTCAACAAATGGTGCTGGGAGAACTGGATATCCATAGCCAAAAGAAAGAAAGAAGACCCCTGTCTCACACCTTATACAAAAATTAACTAAAAATCGATCAAAGTCCTAAATATAAAAGCAAGTACAATAAAGCTCCTAAAAGAAAATGTAGGGAAACATCTTCAAGATGTAATGTTAAGTGATGAATTCTTAAACCTTACGCCGAAAGCACAAACAACTAATGAAAACATGGATAAATGGGACCTCCTTAAACTTCAACACTTCTGTAATTCAAAGGACTTCATCAAGAAGGTGAAAAGGCAGCCCACAATGGGAAAAAAATATTTGGAAACCACATTTCTGATAAGGGTTTGCTTTCCATTCTATATAAAGGGATCATACAACTCAACAATAAAAAAGTAAGCAATCCAATTAAAAAATGGGCAAAAATTTAAATAGACTTTTCTCCAAAGAGGAAATACAAATGGACAAAAAGCAAATGAAAAAATGTTCCATGTCACTAGCTATTAGGGAAATGCAAATTAAACCTGCAATGAGATATCATCTAACACTGCATAGAATGGCCATTATTTTAAAAAAACAGATAACAATAAGTGCTAGAGACGATGTGGTGAAATAGCAACACTTCTTCACTGTTGGTGAGAGTATAAAATGGTGCAACCTCTGTGGAAAACAGTTTGGTGGTTCCTCAAGAAGCTAAATATAGAACTGCTATATGATCCGTATATGATCCGGCAATTCCTCTACTAGGAATATATCCAGAAGAACTAAAAACTATGACATGAACAAACATCTGCACACCGATGTTCATAGTGGCATTATTCACAGTTGCCAAAAGGTGGAAACAACCCAAGTGTCCATCAACCAATGAATGGCTAAATAAAATGTGATATATACCTAGGATGAAATATTATACTGCAACTAGAAGAAATGAAATTGGGACATATGTGATAACATGGATGAATCTTGAAGACATTATACTAAGCAAAGTAAGTCAGACACAAAAGGACAAATATTGTATGGTCTCATTAATATGAACTAAAAATGAAGAATATACACATGGAGTTAAAACTTAAGAGTATAGGTTATTAGGAGATAAGAGGAGGGTTAAGAAGAGCTACTGATGCTTAATGTATGTAGAAGCTTTTGTTAACTTGACTGTAATAGTGTGGAAATGGACAAAGTTGATGGTAACACATTATAGTGAGTAGCAACTGGTTTATAAATGGGATTGTGGCTGAAAAGGGTACTCTGAGGAAGTAAATCTCAGTTGAAAGAAAACTAATGATTTGGAATAATCTAAAGAATAATCTAAAACACAGTGAACCCATAGTTGTTTGAGAATTGTGGTTGAGGGTACAAATGCAAGATTGCCCTTCTGTGAGGTAGAGTAGATGTCCATCAAAATTGCAGGCTGGTGAGAATGGGGCAAAGCATGGGAAAACTAAAATTGGTGTGACCTATAGACATGGTTAACAGCAATACTATAATATTCTTGCATCGATGCCAAAGATGTACTGTGTTGATAATGAAGGTGTATGGAAAATGTGTGCCAAATGTATCCTATGGACCATAGTTGGTGGTAATCATCTGATGATATTATCTCATAATCTGTAACAAATGTTCCAGCATGGTGTGGTGTGTTGGTAAAGGGGTGTTGTATGGGAATTGTACATGTGTGTATGATTGTTTCATCAGTTCACAACCTCTGTAATAAAATATATATTTTTAAAAATAGGGTGAGTTGGGGGGAAAATACACAAAATATAAGATAGGGACTATAGTTAGTAGCGATATTTTGATGATGCTCTTGCACAGTTTGTAACAAATGTTTCACAACAATGCAAAGTGTTGGTGGAGGGGTGATGTATGAGACCCCCCATATGATGTTATGTATGTTTATTTTGTAAGTCCAAAATCTTTACTATACACTAATTGTTTATGCATGCCATGTGTGAATTATATACTTCAATAAAAAATATATTTTTAAAAAATTAACCAAACAAAAGTCTAGTGTTGAAGACAACAATAACTGAAACGCAAAATGCCTAAGAGTGTTACAAGATCAGATTTAGCTGGCAAAAGCAATAATCAGTGAAACTTAAGACAAGATATTTGAAATGAGTTACACTGAGAAATAGAAAGAAGAAAAAGTGAAATTTCCCTAAAACACCTTTGGGACACCACCAAGAACATGAATATACACATTATGGGAGTCACAGTAGGAGAAAAAGACAGAGAAAGGAAAGAAGGACTATTAAAAGAAATAATAGAATTGTGGGAAGATGGTGACAGACTAACAGGCAGAGCTCATTACTATTACAAATACAATGGAGAAAGATTTAAAATGTGTCTGGGGGACATGCTTTGGGGGTCAGAAGACCAGGATAGTGCTAAACAACTCCCAGGAGGGTGAGGGACAGAAAGACAAAGGGGCTGAAAGAACAAATGTGAATTACCAAGATCCCTCAGTGGCCTGGCAGGGCTCCCCTCATCCAATACCAAGATCTTAAGCTGGGGTAAAATGCCTGGTTTAATGGCAGCTAAATGAGAGGGGAACAGACAACTTTCTCCCCATCAGCTCTTTCCAGGAAAAAAGAAGGGAGTGTCAGGGGTGCTTTTCTGCAGTAACCTCAGCCAGCAGAAACTGCTTTGAATCTCTGCTCTGGAGATACAATGCAGAAACACAGGAAAGCCTAGAAAGAAAAGCCTCCATGGAAAGCTGTGCTGACAAGCTCCTTCTACTGGCCAGTCTGGAAATTGCATGTACAAAAACTTTGTATGATACTCTCAGTATTTTATCCTTGTGAGAAAATCTGCATCCCATTACTAAGACCATGGCCCAATTTTGATAACTTAAACCAGACAATTTAAAAGACTGAGTAAGTTCAACCAAGTGTCAAAGAAGAGCTGTGAGAAAAGAAAGCAATAGGCTAGAGAGAGAAATTGGCCATTGGAGTAAATTCACCAATTCAGATGACTAGACAGCAGTGTAAAATTACAATCCATACTAGGAAACAGGAAGAGATGGTCCAGCCAAAGGAAGTAACCAAATATCCTAAAGAGATACAGCATTTAAGACAATTAATCAGTGATAATCACACAACTCTCCTAAATCACTTCAAAAATTTAAAGAAAATATGACTAAAGAAATAAAAGATATTAAGAAGAAACTGAATGAGCATAAACAACAATTTGAAGCCTGCAAAGAAAAGTAAAAGACTCTTTGGGAATAAAAGACACAATGGATGAGATTAAAAATATATTAGAAGCACTTAAGAGCTTCTAAGAAGGGCACTCTTGCATTTGTACCCTCAACCACAATTGCTGAAAGACAGAATTAGTGATTTGGAAGATAGAACATCTGAACTGGAAAACACAAGAGAAAAAAAGAGAAAAGAATAGAAAAAATGGAAGAGGGTTTCAGGGAATTCAGTTACAATGCAAAACACACAAACATTCACATTTATTGCTGTTCCAGGAGAAGAGAATGGAAAAAGGGCAGAAAGAATATATGAGGAAATTATGAATGAAAACTTTCCAGCCCTTATGAAATACATAAATATCAATATCTTGATCAGAATAGACCTACCCCAAGACAACACTAATCAAAATGACAAATAGTGGATTCTGAAAGCAGGAAGAGAAAAGCAAAATATCACAAACAAAGGAACCTATATAAGATTAAGTGTTGATCTCTCATCGTAAATAATGGAGGCAAGAAGAAATTAGTGTGATGTATTTAAGGAACCTATAGAGAAAAACTGCCAGCCAAGAATTGTGTATCAAGCAAAACTGTCCTTCAAAAATGAGGGTTAGTTCAAAGAACAACCTAAAAATATAATAGAAAATAAGAGAATCAACATATCAAAAGTTTTTTTTCCAAAAGTTTAGTAAAACTTACAAATATTTAGCTACACTGAGAAAGGACAAAAAGGAGGATACAAGTAATGAAAATCAAAAATGAAAGAGGGATATTACTACTGACTGCCAAAATAAAAAGGACTATAAAATGATACTATAAAAAGGGTACACCAATATATTAGATAACCTATAAAAAATGAACCAATTCTTAGAAAGACACAAACTACACTTACCCAACAAGAGATAGAAGATTTCAACAAGCCAAATACTAGTAATTAGATTGAGTTGGTAATCCAAAATGTCCCAACAAAGGAAAGCCCACATACAGAAAGATTCCCTAGGGAATTCTACCAAACATCCAGAAGAGTTAACTCCAATTGTGCTCAAGCACTTACAAAAATTGAAGAGGTGTGACACAACCTAATTCTTTCTAGGAAGCCAACATCATCCTTATTCCAAAACCAGATGAGGACATTACAGTAAACAACAGAACAATGTCCCTTATGAAAATACATCCATAAATTTTCAAAAAAAAAATACTAGCAAACCCAATCAATCCAAGAGTATATTTAGAGGGGCAAGATGGCATTGGTTTAGGAGGGCACTCACTAACTCATTCTCAGAGCATGGCTGATTGGGGACAGGATCTATCCTGAGTAGTCTGTGCTGGGGGCACATGGAGTGAAAAACTTGGGGACATTGATCTGGAGGGAGCTGGGCAGCGAGGTGGATTGCTCAGAAAAGAATAGTGAGTTTTTCCCTTGGCTGTAGTTGTCAACACAGACTTCTGAGCCCCACCCTCAGGGAAAAAGGCTGGGATGAGCTGGGACTTCTGCCAGCAACCCAGTGAGAGGGAGTGTTCTCTGAGAGTGGGAGAGTACTGGCAGAGGGTTGAAAGGGGTTTCCTTTCTGTGGATTTGGCTGCCTGGAAACCCTTGCAGCTTTGGGGAACAAAATAGCTTGCTTGAAGTGGCACCACGCTGAGGGGAGTGGTAAATCTGCTGAGGAAGGTTGACTTACCTAGCTGCCCAGGGATATGCCCCAACTCCCACTGGCAACCTGGTGAGAGGGAGCATTCTCCAAGAGTGGGAGGTTCTGACAGAAGGTGGAGAGGGGTTTCCTTTCTGTGGGTTTGGTTGCCTGGAACCCCTCACAACTTTGGGGAGCAAATAAGCTGGCTTGAAGTGAAACCAGGCTGAGGGGAAAGGCGAATCTGATGAGAAAGCCTGATTTACCTAATAGCCTGGTGATACTGAGGCTTAGCTCCAGAGGGGGTGAAGTCAGCCAATTTTATCATTCTGCACTAACAAGCATCAGAGGTTCAGCTCCACTGGGGAGGCCAGGAAGTGGGAAGTGCTTGATTAGTTTCTATGAGCCTATTTATTGTCCCCTTGGTGAAAGGGGTCATCTAGAAGAGACCTTCTTTTTGGTCCCTTATTTCTCCAAAAAAAAGAAGACAGTCACCTTAAAAAAATAAGTTTTTCCTAAACTTAGGTTAATTGCTAAAATCTGCCTCACAACCTGCAGATAGAACCTTCTGAGGCAATTGATTGATGAACACAAGCAAACTGAGAGGCTCCACAAGGGCCCAAGAAGGAACACTGTTCTGCCTTAGCTTTGTTTGACTGCTTGCTTGTGTGGTTGTTTGGTTTTCCTTTGTTTATTTGTTGTCTCTTCCTTTTCTTTCCTCTTCACCCACCTTATTTCTTTTTTCTTTTTTCTTTTCTTTTTTAGAAATTAGTGTTGCTAACTTGACTCTTCTTTGCAGTGCTTCTTCTTCCATGGTTTCCCATTCTCTGTCTATATTGATTTTGTCTCCCAACGCTATCCTTTTCCTTCCTTCATCTTTCTACCTTCTGCTTTCTGTTGTGGTTCTCACATATCATCTGTTTTCATTAGCCACAACTTCAAGGGTATCAATTTTTATTCTATGTATTCTGTTATCTTCTTTTTTTTTTGTTATTAACCTTTTCTTTTCAGCCCTTTCTTTACTCTTTATCTCTCTCCACATCATTCTGGCCTTCTAAATCATTATATATATTTTCCTTTATTTGGTTTCCCAGTCCATTGAAGGTACTTCACTTTTTTTCCCTATTACTCTACACTGCCTACATGAGATAAATATTCATCTTACTAAGTCTTATACGGCCCCTCTTCTAACTTTTATCAATATTAATATTATCCTTCTTCCTTTCTCACTTCTTTCTATTCCTCTGGCCCTAATCTTTTGCCTTAAAGGGAACATAGAAAGAAGCAAGGAAATAAAATAAGAAGAAACAAGTGTCAAAGAGAAAACTCAACACACACACAGAACCACCAGCTAAGTAAAACTCTAGAGCAGAGAGAGAAGCTAATCAACTGTATATTCCCATCAGGATAAAATGATGACTAGAGGGCAACAAAAAATTACAAACCACACTGAGAAACAGGAAGACATGGACCAGGCCAATGAACAAACTAAAAACCAGGAAGAGATGCAGAACATCGAAAAAGTAATCAAAGATTTCCAAACATATATCATGAACCAACTTAATGAAGTGAAGGAAGACATTAAGGATATTAAGAAGACACTGGGAGAACATACTGAAGAAATTGTAAACATACATAAAAAGATAATGGATATGATGGTGATCAATGGCACAATGCAAGAAATAAAAAAGATGCTGTATTCACCTAACAGCAGATTTGAACAGGCAGAAGAAAGAATTACTGATGTGGAAGACAATACATCTGGAATAAAACAGATAGTGGAACAGATAGGTAAAAAGATAGAAAAAATACAGTAAGGGCTTAGGCATTTACCTGACAATACAAAATGGACAAACATATGCATTATAGGAACCCCAGAAGGAGAAGAGAAGGGAAAGGGAACAGAAGGTGTGTTGAAGGAAATAATGGCTGAAAACTTCTCAACCCTATTGAGAGAGATGGACGTACATGCCAAGGAAGCACAGCACACCCCAAACAGTATAACTCCCAACAGGCCAACTCCAAAACATATACTTGTCAAAATGTCCAATGCTCAATACAAAGAGAAAATACTTAAGGCAGCAAGAGAAAAGAGAACCATCACATACAAGGGAAGCACAAGGAGATTAAGTGCTGATTTCTCATCTGAAACCATGGAGGCAAGAAGACAGTTTTATGATAGTCAAAGTAGTAAAAGAAAAAAATCTTTCAGCCACGAATTTTCTATCCAGGAAAGATGGCATTAAAAAATGAAGGAGAGTTCAAAATATTCACAGAGAAACAGAAATTAAGAGAGATGCCAATAAGAAACCTGCACTTCAAGTAATACAAAAGGCAGTTCTACAAGTTGAAAGGAAAAAAAGCCAGTAGAGAGAGTTGGAGGAGACTGTAAGAAAAACAAAAAGACAAAAAGAGAAATAAAAACAACATATGACACACATTAACCCAAAGAAAATATGGCTGATGTAAGAAATTCATTGCAAGTAATTACACTGAATTTTAGTCAATTAAACTCACCAGTCAAGAGACACAGATTGGCGGAATGGATAAGGAAATATGATCCATCTATATGATGTTTACAAGAAACCCAACTTTGACCCAGGGATTCCAGGAGGCTGAAAGTGAATGGCTGGAAAACAATTTTACAAGCAATCAATAGCCAAAAAAGGGCAGGAGTAGCTATCCTAATATCAGACAAAATAGACTTTAAATGCAAAACTATTGCAAGAGACAAAGATGGACACTATATGTTAGTAAAAGGGGTAATCTCTCAAGAAGAGAGAACAATCATAAACATTTATGTGCCTAATCAGGGTGCCTCAAAATACATGAGGCCAACTCTGGAAAAACTAATCGGAGAAATAAATGCCTCTACAATTATAGTGGGGGACTTTAATACACCATTATCACCATTATACAGAACATCTAGACAGAGAATCAATAAAGAATCAAAGACTCTGAGTAAAGCATTAGAGTACCTGGACCTAATAGATATATACAGAACAATACACTCAAACACAGCAGGATTTACATTCTTCTCGAGTGCACATGGGTCATATTCCAAGATAGACCACATGCTAGGCCACAGAACAATTCTCAATGAATTCAGAAAGATTGAGATTATACAAAGTAATTTCTCCAACCATAATGAAATGAAATTAGAAATCACTAAGGGCCAGAGAAACAGATTAGCCACAAAGATATGGAAGTTAAAGAACACACTCAGAAAAATAGTGGGACAAGGAGGAAATCTCAAAAGAAATCAGTAACTACCGTGAAACTAATGAAAATGACAGCAAACCATATCAAAACCTATGGAATGCAGCCAAAGCTGTCCTGAAAGGGAAGTTCCTAGCCATAAATACATATTTTAAAAAAGAAGAAAGAGCTAAAATTGAAGACCTAACTGCACACCTGGAGGAATTTGAAAAACAAGAACAAACTGAACCTAAAGGAAGTAGAAAGAAGGAAATAACAAAGATTATTGCAGAGCTAAATGAAATAGAGAATAAGAAAACACTAGAAAAAATAAAACTAAAAGCTGGTTCTTCGAGATCAATAAAATTTACAAACCCTTAGCCAGACTAACAAAGAAAAAGAGAGATCAGATGCAAATACACCAAATAAACAATGAGCAAGGGGATATCATTACTGATTCCACTGAAATAAAGAGTATAATAAGAGGATACTTTGAAAATTATATGCCAACAAGAATGATAATTTAAAGGAAATGGACAAATTTCTAGAAACTCACAAACAGCCTGCATTGATGAAAGAAGACATTGATGAACTCAAGAATCCAATTACAAGTAAAGAGATAGACTCAGTCATCAAAAACCTACAAACTAAGAAGAGCCCAAGACCATTTGGCTTCACAGCTGAATTTTACCAAACAACTGGAAAGAGCTAATGCTAATTCTTTGGGAGGACTGATTCACCCAGAAAGAGACAGGTTGGCGTCTCTTATGAACTATGGTGAATCCTAATAGGGGAAGACAAATCAGCGTGTCAACACCTCTTTTTGCATGTAGTTATGAATCTTGTCATACAATGAGTTGAGACAGGGGGTTGTCATGTGCCCCAGGGAAAGGTGGAGGAAGGAATAGAATATATCAAACAGGGGGTATTTAGTGCCAGGGGAAATGTTTTTCATTACCCTACAGTGATAGAAACAGGATATGGTAAATAGTATAAAAACTTATTAAGTTGTACCATCTAAAATGTAAACTATACTGTAAACCATTGACAATATTTAGTAGCTATGTTTCACTATCTGTATAACAGTTATAACAATGCTACCATCCACATACAAAAAGGTTTTAATATGGGGTGAGGAAAGGGGGAGGTGGTTGGGTATATGACAGTCTCTACTAGTCTGTGTGTGACTTTGCTGTGACCTAAAAATTCTTTGAAAATTAAATGAATATTTGGGAGACACTGGAGAATGAAAGGGGGAAGGTGCCACGGTACAGACTGGACACCCAACAATGCAGTGATAAAAGGAAAAATATTTTTTTTTTAATTATTTTACTTTTTTTTCTTTTCCCATTTTTTTGGATATCCCAATCGTTTAATTTTATTTTTAGTGTTTTCTTTTTAAGTTTCCATGTATTTATCACTAACATTTAAACTTATCATTATTATTTCATTTTCCTTTTAATTGTATTTGGCTATTATATGGGCTTCATCTTTAAGGAAGGTTTGGATCACAGAAGGGTTACCACGGTAGGGGGAGAGGATCATTGGTGGGGGGTGTATGCGATGGGGTTTCATAGGAGGAAGTTCACCTGAATATACATAAATGATATATAAAATTGTTCAAATCTTCGAGGGGTGGGGCATGGTCACAGTGGGTGGAGAATCACTCAATAAATGAGAGAATACTGAATTCCAAGCCTGCAGAGCTCTACCACATTCTCCAAGGGAGAAGCAACAGTCCTTCAAATGCAGGGGCAGTGTCTGGCTAAGGAGGATGGTCCACTGATGGGTTCTTGTTATTGATGACTGGCCTTAGGAGTCTTTACTCTTGTAATTGAAATTTAGCCTATTGTTAAGGGGTGCCTAAGGGTTGCCACCTGAGAGCCTCCTTGTTGCTCAAATGTGGCCTCTCTCTAAGCCAAACTCAGCATATGAATGCATCACCTTCCCCTCAGAGTGGGACATGACTCCCGGGGATGAGATTCCCTGACAAGGAGGGATTACTACCAAGTTCCAACTGTCAATATGAATGGAAAAAGACCTTGAATAAAAGGGGCTAAAGGTAAAGACAAATGAGTTCATATGGCTAAGAAACTTCAAAGAGAGTCAGGAGGTCATCCCAGAGGTCATGCTTACGCACACCTCAGTAGGCTCCTGAGTGCTCTGGAGACACCCAGGTCCTATATAAGGGGGGATAGCGCCAAAGATTGATGCCTTATCAGTGGGCTCTACTTTGGAATCTGTGCTCCTGAGAGTGACAGAGTTGGACTCAAATAAGTCCTCCCTGCACATGGTCCATCAGTCCCTTCTATTCAAACTTATATGTGGTGCTGGAGTTTGTAGGTATACTTCCAGAGACTGGAGCCTTGGCCTGCCTATGTGCCAGCTGTGCCTGGAATCTCGGTGGAGCTGCAACTCCTTCTCTACTGCTCAATGCACTCACCCAAGACACCTGGCAGGGAGATGATGATGGACAACGGCCATCCCAGGGAATGGAGAGAGTCTGCAGCTGCAGGCAGGATAATCCCATGCATCTTATCCATGGGATATAAGCCACTCTCTCTTGGAGGTGGAGTGGGCATTGCCATCTCAGACTTCTCAGGATTGGGGGAAGAGTTATGGACTAGGATGGACTTACTGGTATTCTGTTATAGACATATTGCAATTCAAGCAAAGGAAGAAATTACAATATTGATGTGGAGCCAGTGGCCATTGGACACCTTTGGGGCAGGGAGAGGGAAAAGCAGTGCAATACAGGGGCTTTTTGGGGCTGGGGAATTTTCCTGAGTCACATTACTACCAACGATATAGGTCATTTTACATCAACGTATAACATGCATAGCTGTGTGGGAGAGAATGTGGTTTAAAATGTGAACTATGGTCCATGCTTAGTGGCAAAGCCCCAGGATGTGTATATCCCTTGCAGGTGATGTGCCACACTAATGAAAGATGTTTATGTTGGAGTTTGTGGGAAGTGTGGGTGTTGGGGAACTTGGAAATCCCTGTAATTTTTTGTGTAACATTTATGTAATCTAAGCATCTTTTAAAATATTAAAAAAGAGTATATTTAATTAATTATACACAATGATCAATTGAGATTAATTGCTTATATGCAAACATGGTTCAACAAAATAAAATCAATTAATGTAATACACTACATTTATATAATGAAAGAAAAAATATGATTATGTGAATTGAGACATAAAAGTAATTTGAAAATATCTAGCACCTCTTTTTGCTAAAAACAACAACAACAACAAAATCTTATAACACTAGGAATAGAAAAAAATTGCCTCAACCTCACAAGGTGTATAGAAGCAGCAAGCAACTAATATGCCACTTAATGGTGAAAGACTGAAAACTTTCCTTTTAATACCAGGAAAAAGACAATGATGCCCACTATTATTCAAAACTCTACTGGAATTCAAAACTGTACTGGAAGTTCTTGCCAGAGCAATTAGAAAAGGAAAAGAAATAAAATGCATTGAAATTGGAAAGGAAGAAGTAAAACATTTGTTATTTGCAGATGATATGACCCTATATACAGAAAATCCTGAAAAATCCACAACAAATCCCCTAGTGCTTATAAGTTAATTCATCTATGTGGCAGAGTACAGTACCAACACCCAAAAAGCAGTAGTATTCCTTCACATAAACAAGAAAAATCAGAAGAAGAAATGAAAAAAATATAATCCATTTACATTAGCAACTATAAGAATCAAGTATCTAGGAATATATCTAAGGAAGGGTGTGATGGACTTGTACACAAAAAATTGTAAACATTGCTTTAAAAAAATCAAAGAAGGCCTAAATAAATGGAAGAACATTCTGTGTTCATGTATTGTAAAGTGAGTATAAGTAAGATGTCAATCCTACCCAAAACAAGGTATAGATTCAATGCAAATAAAATCAAAATTCCAACATCCTTCTTTGCAGAAATGGAAAAGCTAAACATCAAATTGATATGGAAGGGAAAGGATCAGAGAATATGTAAAGTTATCTTGAAAAAGAAGAGTGAGTTTAGAGAACTCACACTTCCCAATCTTAACACTTATTACAAAGGTACAATAATCGAAACAGTGTGATACTGGCACAAGGCCAGTTATATGGACCAATGGCGTTGGATTAAGAACATCTCAGAAATCAACCCTCACACCTATTGCTATTTGATTTATAAATGCTACTCAATTTGGAAAGCATAGTCTCTTTAACAAATTGTGCTGGGAAACTGGATCTCTATTAGAAAAAAAAAAAAAAAA
>JAQZBX010054293.1:0-18683 GCA_029593785.1 Cabassous unicinctus
TTTTTTTTTTTTTTTTTTAAATCATGATCCTGTGGTTTGACTGGACATTTTTCTGGTGTTGATTGGCTCAGTTACAGCCCAATAGTCTAGGATGGCCTCAATTAGACATTTGGGGTCTGGCAGCCTGAAATAGGTGGGATGCTCTCCAGGTTGTCTCTCATTCTCAAAGAGGCTAACACAGTTTGTTCACTTGGCAACAGCTTTCCAAGCACAGGAAAAGAGGGCAAGCCCCAGTGTGCAAACACTTCTCAAGCCTCCTTTTGCATAACATTTGCTAATATCCTATTCACCAAAGCAAGAAACATGCCTACCCCATATTCAAGGGGTTGCAAACAATATACCCCATGAGCTAAAAATTATAGCTCTAACATCAGAAAATGCATACAATTGTGCTAGACTGATTAATAAACTAGATGCAGATAAATCACAGTTTTTTAGACAAATTTCATGAATTAAGACAGTGACCATAAAATATAACTTGCCAGAGATGGCCTCAGGACCGGAAGCCTGTTGGGATATCCAGCGACCAAATCCTCCATCTATGTGAACATTTCTAGAGAAGGTTCTGGGGAGTGAAGTTGAGAATAAACTGGTGGTATCATAAACTGATAGAAGCAAATCCATACGTGGGGGCACATCGGATCAAGGAAAAGCAATATTTTATATGCCTCTTCTGTGCAAACATTACCCTAAATTTATTCCAGTGAATCTGATCAAAAGCAACATCAAGGGTACTTTAAAGAGAAAAGAAGGCAGCATTTCCCAAAATAATAACCTGAAGCTTGAGACGGAGGCATGGTAAAGGAAGTTAATTCAGAAGACATCTAAGACCTTTCTTTCCTGATATCCCTAATACATCAAAATTATACCTGCTAACTGTAACCAAAAGAGTCTTATAGGTGTTAACCCCAATTTGGGACTAAACATCTCTTTTTCTTTTCCAGTTATTTCCAAGATGTTTCAGGAATTGGTTCTCCATTGCATTATGGGACTTTCTAAATCACAAAGTCTGGAGTGCTGATCCCAATTTCCTATAAACCAGAAACAGCTCTGAGTGGGAGCCATAATAGTAAAAATAAGATGCCTAAAATTAACCAAATGGGAGGAAAGTAACCATTTGTGACCAATCTAAAAATGTCATAAGAATAAATGTGAGTATTTCTTTCTTTTCATATCATGGCTATATGAGAAGACTAGAAAGAAATATATTAAAATAACAACACTGGTTATCTTTGTGGGTTGGGCTCTGTGATATTTCTCTTATTTCAGTTTTTCCTTATTTTCTATATTTTATAGGAATGTCTTTTTAAAATAAAGCAGTTTACATGTTTAAAATGATGACTAAAATGTGAATTAATTCAATATTAAATCACAATTGATTTCTTTCAAATACTTTGTTTAAAGAAGACTGAATGTATTACATAAATACATGCATCATATTGGTATTACACTTTCTAAAGTTAAAATAAATGTCACTTCTTTGATAGAATAAACAGTCTTTTACCCAGGAATTTACCCTGGGATAAAAAAAAAAGTATTTAGCACTTTTATAAAGGGTTAGAAATGTAGGGAGACATTTTTCAAGTTCATAAATGGTTCCAAATAGTTTGTTAACTAGAAATAAATTGGCAAAGCGATGGAAGGAATTTGCAGAATGATCACACAATACGAAGAGATAGGCAGAGAAGTGACGGGTGAATTTCAGGGTGGGCAAGAGAAAAGGAAAATTTGAGGTGGCATTTACAGAGTTTATATGGTTGATGTCCTTGAAGAGATTACAATCAAGATAAGATAAGGCATGGGATACTAATTAAATCAGGGAGGATACATTTGATTTACTGTACAAATGCATTAACAGATTGGGTGGGGATGTATTTATTGGAGTCAGGTATGAGTCTGAACTCATTTGGCATTCTCTGTAGAGGCTTTATTTTAGCTTTGAAAAAAATCTTTACATATACCCAAAATTAAACATCCTCCTTACTATATTTCCTGTTTAACTCATGCTTTCCAAAAGGTGGAAGATGGGATAACAAATAAGTAGACCAATCACACTGTCTAACCCTTACCTAACATATTATTGCCCTCTTTTCCATGAGTTCTATTAAAGTATTAATGCAACTATTAAACATTTAGATGATGAGGTCACAAAGGAGGACCTATATGTGAATTTCTGCATTGTCAACATACTTAGAATCATTTGAACTATATACATAAAGACAGAAAAATTAATGAAAGAATTATCCAATCAACAAACTATTCCAAAATATAAGAAAACAATGCCAAACAACATATCAGCCTCTGAAAATATCTCCTAAAGTTTAATACTTCTCTAAATGATGCTTTTGTCTGTTTTCTTTATTGCTGTATCCCCTGGACTTGGAAAAATAGATGGTATATATAGTAGCCACTTAATAAATATTTGCTGAGTGAATTAATGGATATTTAAAGCAATAATGTAAGTTTGCTGTTGTTGTTTTGTTTTGTGTGTGTGTGTGGTTTTTTGTTTTTTTTTTTGGTATGTGAGAAACTTCCTGACAGAGAAGAGGTAGCTCCAGACACCCATGAAAACAACTATTGCATTCTCTTCATAAGAACATTGTATTCTCATCCTTGACATCATTCAAATTCTACCCTTCTCCAGGACTCATGTTGAGACCTATTTCCTCTCTTAATATTTCTCGACAACTCCAACGTTCATTTATCTCACTTCAAGACTTTATCAACCTATCACTTAGTTTGTAATGCTCCTGCCCATTGTTTACTGCTGAGTCACAATTTCTGAATAGACTGTAATCCTTTCAAGCTGTGTCCTCTCTTTAGCTTATTGACACAAAGATTACTAAGATATGGTTCCATGAGTTCAGCATGTTAAGTATTATGCATGCTGTGGTAGACAGTTAGGATTGCCTCTCTCAACAATTCCACTGTCCTTCTACTTGACGAAGTTGGAAAGCTGATGCCTATGTTTCCCATATGCCCTTGAGACTAGGTTTCTCAATCTGAACTAGAGCCCACCAGATGCACTTGAATAAGCATTGGAAAATAAATGTGAAGTAGCAGCCATCTTACTATGTCTATCTATTCTGGCAAGCCAAGTGTATTAGTCAACCAAAGGGGTGCTGATGCAAAGTACCAGAACTCTGCTATCTTTTATAAAGGGTATTTATTTGGGGTAAAAGCCTACAGTCACAAGGCCCTAAAGAGTCTAACTCAAGGTACCATAAGAAGTACTTTTCACAAAAGTCATTGGCCACGTGTTGGAGCAAAATGGCAGGTGATGTCTGCAAGGGTTCAGCCTTCCTTCTTCCTCTTAAGGCTGCATGGTTCCAGCTTCTTCCAATATCAGCTGTAGGCTGGGATAAGTCTCGTCTCTCTCCCAGGGCTTGTTTCTCTCTGGGCTCAGCTGCTCAGGGCTCTGGTCTCTGCAGCTGCAAACTATTGGGCAAATGGCTCATCTCTCCTCCCAAGGCCACAGGATCCTGTCTAATGAACTGTATCTCTTCCTTTATGTTCTCCTTCTCTGTACATTTACTTCCCAGGCCTCCGGCATCAAAACTCAAACTCTTTCCTCTGCCATGTCGTTTTCTCTGTGAGTCTCTGCCCACCAAAGGGGTGGGGACTCAATGTCCTAATGTTGTGGCCGAATTAAAGCCCCAATCTTAATTTAATCAAGTAAAAGTGAAACCTCTGAATCTAATGCAATCTAATATGCCCACAGGAGCAGAACAGTGTACAAACATAATCCAATAACTATTTTTGGAATTCATAAATAATATCAAACTGCTACACCAGGTAATACAGATGTTTGTGTGGTAAATGAACTCCACATCCCAGATTCTAATTCTTTATGGGCATGAAAGAAAGTTGTGGCAGTAGCAGCTTTCTGATGTCTGGCTAGCAACTATAGGGGTATGACCTTCAAATCAATAGTCCAGTGGTGGTCTTCTAACTTCTGTTCCTTTCACCCTACAATAATTCTATGAGCATCTAATTCTGTCAATTAAGCTATAAATGGGATCACTAGTATTTTCTTCTTTCTGCACTGAACCCCAATGGATCCACATGCTATGGTACACATATATATATATATATATATATATATATATATATATAATGAATAAGTAGGGGGCTTTAAAAAGAGAGGGCAGCTCTCCCGGGGAAACGGGTAGTTAGAAAAATATTCACAGAAAGATCATTGTTCAGCTAAACCAGGTAGATATTGTATGGAAGCCTATGGTGTATCCCCAAGTACATTATAGTAACTCATAGAATCATGGAATGTTTACACCAGGAAACTTTAGAGAAGATCCATTCTAGGCTCTTTACTTTAAAATAAAGGAAACAGAGACTCACAGAAGGAAAAGAACTTTAACTGAGAAATAGAAGTTGGAAGTCCAATGAGCAGCAATACCAGGGCAAATCCAGAACTTCTGACTATTAATCCATTGCTTATTCAGCTTGAATGATTCTGTAATTTTTATTAGGTAAAATTATTGAGAAGAAGTGTATAGATATTTCAATCTTTATCTAAAATAAGCACCACAAATGTCAATAAATGTTAGAATTGTATTTCTGTGGACAGATCTTAAAGGATTAATACAATAGTTAAAAATGAGCAAAATATCTTTCAGAATTTTAGTTTCTTATGCTTTTGAAAGCACACACCATGAAATGGGTTGGTTTAAACAACAGGTAATTATTAGCTTACAGTTTTGAGACTGGGAAAATGTCCAAATCAAGGTGTCATCATGGCAATACTTTCTCCCCATGACTGTGGCATTCTGGGACTGGCTGCTGGCAACCCTTGGTCCTTAGCTTGTCACATGACAAGGCACATGGTGGCATCTCCTGCTTTCCCCCTTCTCTTCCAGATTATAAAGGACTCCAGGAATAGGATTAAGACCCATCCTGATTGAGGTGGGTCACATCTTAACTGAAGTAACCTCATCATCAACAGGTCCTATTTACAATAGGTTTACATCCATTGGAATGGATTAACTTTAAAAACATGTTTTTGGGGGTACATAGAGCTTCAAACCACCACATATATCTAATAACACAGATGAAAATTGAATTCTTCTAACCACAAAGTCCGATTTTTCCCACCCTATATTGCTTATCTTCAATACACATTTATTGGTGCCTTTATTTCTCAGCATATCTATTTCACTTTCTGCATCCAGTGGACCTTCCCAGCTCCCAAACAAAAGTACAAAATCAGTGAAGGCAGGATGTATATCTCTGTTTAAAGATATTCACTTCTGAGTCAACTAGACCTCTTTAGGAAAACATAACACAGTTTAATGTTCTTCATAACATTCTTGAGTCTATGAATAAATAGATTTACTAGAAAATATCCCTCATTCTGTTCTGAGTTTGAGAATGTAACTGTCCTCATTAGAAGAGTCTAAAGTCTTTTCACTTACAAACATCTAACTTACTGAAAAACAGTGGTCTTAGAATGGTAGGTCATATTTCTGAAGGAGATTTCAAAAGATTTCCTAATTCAGGACCTTGATTTCAAATGGTTTAGGTTTTATTTTCTTCATCTTACAGTAAGTAAGGCCTACAGGGATTAAATTTCTTTTATAAAGCCACCAAGTTAGTCAGAGGCAGGAACAATGTCAAGAATACTGTATTCTCAGCTTAAACACGGAGGAACTCACTGCTCAAGTTCAGCCTCACCCAGATCCTGAGCCAACCCCAAATGAGGTGGGCAGTGTATCTGTAGCCCTGTCTAAAATCCAAATACCAGCTGCCTAGAGTGGACTTCAAGTACCTGCAGACCTGTAGACCCATAATCTTCAATCATGGCCTTGACATGATTAAGTCCTTATTGACTGACCTCTGATTTTCCCTATTTTCATTCCATTTCCTCTGGTGTATTTGAAGCCCTGCATGAGCCTCAGTATATCTTTAGGGATCACAGGCAGGTGTTGACATCCTGGGCCTCACTTAAGTTATTCCAATGTCCCAGAGGCTGCATCCTGGATTCCCAAGTCTAGTGGGGGTGTTACTCTAAACAGAAGAAACCATCTAAAATGATGGCATTGCTCCTACAACCTGGAATGTAGCAGGAGTTGTCTAGAATAGCATTCTGTAAAGCAGGATGACTTGTATAAAATGACTGATAAATATAAAAAAAGATAATATTAGAATTTTGATTTACTTTTATTATATTGATCCTTTTTCAATTTATTTTTGGGTATGTTGCATAATGTACATATCATTAGGAAAGTAGTTCATGTAATAATTTAATAAATAAATATGAATATTTATATTAAAAGTACAGCTGAAAAAACATGCATGATCAAGAAAATTTGGAGATCTCACTTGTAGGAACATAAGTAGAGGGTCCCATCCACTCGAGTTAAACTCTTTCGATGTTTCTAGATTGTAAGCTCCATATCTATGGTTCATGTCCGTGGACAGAATCCTAACTACCTAGTACCATGCCTGGTACATAATAGATTTTCAATAATATTTGTTGAATGAATGCATCAATAGATCAATAAATTAACTGAGACTGGCCTAATCAAAAAGCTACCATGTACATTTAGATACTGTATTGGGTTGAATAGTGTCCCCAACAAAAAATATTCATTTGTACCCAGAACCTCAGAATGTGACCTTATTTGGAAATAGTGTCTTTGCAGATATGGTTAAGATAAGAATAAAGCTGAGATCACATTTAATAGGGTGGGCCTAAATCCAATGAGACTGGTTTTTTTTATAAGAAACAGAAAAGGACACCCAGAGAAGGCCATGTGGAGACAGAGGTAGGCAGAGATTAGAGTTATGCTGTCACAAACCAAGAGGCCACCAGAAGTTGGAAGAGGCAAGGAAGGATTCTTCCCTAGAGCCTTCAGAAGGAACATGACCCTGCCTACACCTTGATTTTGAAATTTTTAGCCTCCAGAACAGTGAGAGGATAAATTTCTATTATTTTAAGACACAATGTTTTTAGTAATTTCTTATTAAAGCAGCCCTAGGAAACAAATATAGATACTATATTTCAGATTCCACACCCTTTGCCCCAGGGAGTTTAGTCCTCTTAGATCTGACTCACCTGCCCTTCTCCACTGTTCTACCGTATGACTCAAGCTTACCTTCCAGTGAAGGCCGCCCATGATATGAAAAGCAATGCTAGAATCTAGCTCCCCTAGCTCCTACAGTTGCACTCTGCCTGCTACACCTTGCTATTTTAGCCAGACACTTTACCTGTCAAGTTCTCAAAAGGTCTAAAGTGTGGGTAAATACACTATGGGTATATGCTCAAGAATTTATGATGTAACCTGAAACTCCTTCTGACCTCTGATACATGCTAGTTCCAGCTAGTTCAAAACAATCAAAAGATATATTCTAGTTATATTTAGGTACCTGGATCTTCTGGTCACAATAAAAACCAGGAAGTGAAAATTGTTTTTTTTTTAAACTCACCTTTGTCAACATTTACTATTACTGAGCTCTCATTATGTTAGGACTCATATATCAATAAAAATTTAAAATACAAATGAATCAAATTGTTTTAAACATCCAAAAGGAGAATCAAAATTCTAATTTCTAATTAGAATCAAAGTTCTAATTTTGGCAAATATTTTCAATCTACCTTTTATCTCTTTAACTAGAAGGTATCAACAAAACAATTTGCTTAAAACAATGGATGACCAGCATGTCTTTCCTATGCCTTAGAGATAACTTATGTGAACATACCTCTGACTGTGCTTGAGTCACTCAATAAATGTTAGACCCTGTTCTTCTGGCCTAAAAAAGGAAATTAACATTCAGGAGAATCTTTTGAACTTATTTGCTCATTTTTATCAATTATTGTTAATGTGATTGAAGCTATCATATCTCCTGGATCTTGTGCTTATTTATGACTGTACTTGATTTTGAGCACCAGGAAAGAACACTATTAGTGGTGTGGAAGGGTCAGGATTCCTGGGACATGATTGAGTGTGGCAATCACAAAGGAAGGGCATATCAAGCAAAGGCAAGTTCAACCCCAATCTGTGAAATATAAGATTTTAAAAAAGAGAAAGAGAAGAAAGGAAGTGTGATGGTTAGTCTAATGTGTTAACTTGGCCAGGTAATTGTGCCCAGTGGTTTGGTCAAGCAAGCACTGGATTACTTGTAATACAAGGACATTTATTAATTGCATAGATGGCTGATTACATCTACAATCAACCAAGGAGATTGCCATGAGCAATGAGTGATGTTTTATCCAATCAATTGAATGCCTTAAAAGGGGAAGTGATTTCAGCATTCAGAGAGAATTTTCCAGCTCGACTTCAGACAGCCAGCGTCTCCTGGGAACTCATCAAGGACCTTCATAGGAACCCCTGGTTTGCAGCCTGCCTGTGGAATTTGGACTTGTGCATCCTCACAGTCATGTGAGAGAATTTTATAAACTCTCATACTGTTTACAGATATCTCTGTTTATTTTGTTTACCTGAGAACCCTGACTAATCCAGCTCGGTACAGGTTCTCAGGGCAGTGGGGTGGTACTTTTGCAATTACCAGAAATGCTGGAATGGTTTTATAAATGGGTAAAGGGTATTTTTTGGAGGAAGTATGAGATGCTTGATGGAAAAAGACTGGATTGCTTTGAAGAGACTGTTAGTAGGAATATGGATGCTAAAGAGTCCTTTGATGAGGCCTTAGAAGTAAATGATAAAACTATTATTGGAAACTGGAGGAAAGGTGATCCATGTTTTAAAGTTGCAGAGAACTTAGCAAGATTGACTCCTGATGTTACATGGAAGGCAGAATTTGAAAATTATGAACTTGGACATTTGGTCAAGAAGATTTTCAAACTCAGTGTGGAAAATGCAGCCTGGCTTCTCCTTGCAGCTTATAGCAAAATGTTAGAGGAAAGAGATGAGTTGATAACCGAATTATTGGGCACAAAGAAACCAGAAACTGATTCTGGAAATTCCAAGCATCTGGAAATCAGGCCCACAGATGATAGTGCCCCATTTGAGGAATTAACTAAACTTGGAACTTTGAAGTCAGGATTGAAAATGCAGTTATCCAGGAAAGACTTGTGGAAAGAGTTACTGTCTGATGGCTTGGGCCCCTGCTTCCTGCATGTTAAAACAACAAGCTTTATTTGTGAGCTCTGTATGAACAAAACCACTCTTAGCCTGGACTAAAAGAGACATGGAGGGGAGAGATGGAAGGGAAAATGGCTTTAAGAGGAAAATCATGGAAGCTGAGGTCTGGAATTAAGACATCTCCTTGGCCTGAGACAGGAACCTCACCCATGTATATGGAAAGGGTGAGTTTGCCTGGCATTTGATGAGGGTGGATGTTCCAGCACACTCTCCAGGAAGAGTTTTGCTGTCCCAGGCTACAGAGAAGGTGGAGCACATTTCCAAAGGGTTGAAGAGAGTGAGGTCGACACCCCAGTGCTCTGAGAGGGATGGACCTGTTCTGCATAGATTAGAGAAGGCCAGGTCACCACCTCACTGTTCTCAGGAATTTGGGCCTGTATGCCAGAGATTAGGGAGAATGTTGCCACCAGCTCACTGTACTAAGAGAGTTGAGACCTATCCCAGAGATTGGGTAAAGTGTGGCCATCACCTGAACATTCTTGGAGGGTTAAGGCTGGAGCTCGGCCACCACCTAGATGCTTGATGAATGTGGGACCAAGAAAACGGCCATTGGGCAAGCCTGTGGAACAGGTGGGCCCACATGAGGCCCCAAGGAGGAGAAGAAACCATCATCTTAAGAATGACTCTCAGACTTTGAAATCTAATGGAGTTTGCCCTGTAGGTTTTCAGAACTGGTGGGGACCTGTGATGACTGTTTCCCTCCCTAATTCTCCTTATGGTAATGCAAATGTTTATCCTTTGTCTGTCCCTTTGTATATTGGAAGCAGATAAATTGTTTTGTAAGTTTCACAGTTCTACAGCCAGAGGGAACTTTGTTCCAAGACAAACTGTATTTCTAGAAACTGATTGTGCTATAATTTTGTACTTAACAATTTTACTGATTTAAGGATTTTATTTGAATATTGTAATGTCTTTTTGGAATTCAGATGGTGGAGTGTGGCAGTTTGAGATTATTTATAAATTCCAAAAAGAGATATTTGATTATGTTTGTAAACTGGTCTGTTCTTCTGGGTATGATCTCCTTAGATTGTATTAGATTCAGCTGAGCTGTCTTTGATTAAATTACATTAAGATAGAATCCCCTGAGTACAGGGGCAATGACCAGTGAAGGAGGATGGTCCACTGATGGGCCCTTGATATTGATGACTGTGCTTATGAACTTTTACTCTTGAAATGGAAACTTAGCCTAGCATTACTGGGTCCCTAAGAGTTACCTCCTGAAAGCCTCCTTGTTGCTCAAATGTGGCCTCTCTCTAAGACAAACTCAGCATATCAATACATTACCTCCCACCCAGCATAAGACATGACTCCCAGGGATGAACCTCCCTGGCACTGAGGGATTACTACCAATGACTAACTAGCAATGCAACTGGAAAAAGACCTTGACCAAAAGAGGGAAAAGGTAAAGACAAATGAGTTTATATGGCTAAGAGACTTCAAAGTGATTTGGGAAGTCATCCCAGATATAACGCTTATGCACGTCTCAGCAAGCTCTCACTGATTGCCAAAGTAGATACTACTCCAAATAGCAGGGCTCCTGAGGGCTCTGGAGATATCCAGACACTATAGTCAGGGCAAATAGCTCAGGAGTTAGGTGCCTTGCCAGTGGGCCCTACTTTGGAATTTATGCTCCCCAGTGTGACAGAGTTGGACTCAGTTGTGGTTTCTCTACATGGCTCTTCAGTCTTCTATTTGAACCTATAATTAGTACTAGAATTGGTAGGTATATGTCCATGTGACAGCTGGGCCCTGAATCTCAACGGAGTTGTAGCACCTACGCTCTGGTTCATTGGACTCACCCAGGACAACTAACAAGGAGGTGATGATAGACAACCACAATACCAAGGAACCGAGAGAGTCTACAACTGCAAGCAAGAGAGTCCCATCCATCGGCCCTATGGGATCGAAGCTTCCTCTCAATTAGAGGTGGAGTGGACATCACCATCCCAGAATCCTCAGGATTGGGGAACGAACTATGGACTAAAGTAGACTTACTTTTTTATAGTATTCTACTATAGACTCATTGTGATTCTAGCAATAGAAGAAATTATATCATTGATGTGGAGGCAGTGGCACTGGAGGTTCTGAGGGCAGGGAGAGGGAAAAACAGGTGTTAAATGGAGGCATTTTCGGGACTTGGGAATTGTCCTGAATGACATTGCAATGACAGATACAGGCCATTATATATCTTGGCATAACTTACAAAATTGTGTGGAATAGAATGTAAACTAAAATGTAAACTGTAATCCATGCTTAGTGGCAATGCTCCAAAATGTGTTCATCAATTGCAATGAATGTACCATACTAATGAGGGATGTTGTTAATGTGGAAAAGTATGGGAGATGTGGGGAGTGAGGCATGTGGGAATCCTTTATATTTTTTATGGAACATTTATGTTATCTAGGTATTGTTAAAAAAATAAAAATTAAAATAAATAAATTTAAGATTAGAGTTTTGATTCTACCATGCCAGTGGGGTGTAACTCAGGTTAAGTCCCTGTCCCCTTGGCGGGCTGATATAAATGGGCACTCATGCAAAAAGACACAGAAGAAGGCACAGGGATAAATAGAGCTCCATAGACACGTCAGAGCAGAGAACTTTGATCCTGTGGCCCCAGGAAGAGAGAGAAGCCATTTGCCTGATAGTTTGCAGCTGAAGAGAACTGAGCAGCTGAGCTGAGGAAGCCCAGAAACAAACAAATCCTATGCCAGCCTGCAGCTGAGCTCAGAAGAAGCTGGGTCCACAGAGCCTGAAGAGGAAGAAGGAAGGAGAGACCGGCCCGCCATCTTACATCAACATGTGGCAAGTGACTTGGGTGAGAAAGTACCTCTTATGGTACCTTGAGTTGGACTCTTTAGGGCCTTGTAACTGTAAGTTTTTACCCCCAAATAAATATTCTTTATAAAAACCAACAGATTTCTGGTACTTTGCATCAGCACCCCTTTGGCTGACTAATATTAGTAATTCTGTAAAGGAAGAAAGACTAAGAAGGATGGAAATGCATAGAAGTGAAATTCTGATGAAGACAATCACAAATGGCCAGAATTCAGCTGGGCTCAGATTCATAAACATGCATTGAGCACTATTATAAGCCAAGCACTTGGGTGAAAATGAGTAAAACATGGGGACCTGAGCCCGTCTGGTGAACTGTTAGAATCTCATTGAAAAAGAAGAGGATGGGATATGAGGACACCTGTGTCTATACAAGGTGAAATTTGTGGAACTCGGCTCTAAAAGGAAACTTCAAGGGGCAAGTCACAGACATGTTTATAGGATCTCCAGTGCCTAGCATACATATTTGAATACACATAGGAAGTCTCCAATAAATGAGTATGCTTTGGTTTGTTCTACTTAAGCAATGAATTAATTGAACAAATGGACTATAAAACCAAGGATAAATATCAAACAGAGAGAACCAGAAGGAGGGAATAGGCAAGAATAGTGGCCAGACAGCTAATGCCTAGATGTGGCTTCAAAAAAACAAAAACAACAAAAGATTTCAAGGAAAAGATGACTAAAGTGGTACCTAGAGACAGTTAGAGGCAGAGGACCGAGAGAGGCCCCATTTTCTCTGCAGGGTTCAGGATGACTCAATAGCCTCAGACAACAGCCAGATGTGCTGACCTGCAGGTGTCCTGGAGAAAAGCCTATTTCTCTGTTTCAAGCCGAGTCTAGTTCTACATTTTAATCAATCTTTTGACTGACAATATTGAAAAAGATTTTATGAAATGTGGTGATGTCAGAAAGCTGTGGGGCAGAGGAAAGATATAAATATCAAATGATGGAAACAATTAAAAATCATAATGATTGGCCAGGTCGCTGCATATAAATTTATACAAATAGCAATATAACCGTGATATACCTAAAGTTTCATGATGAATTCAGTCAGTCACACAAGTACAGGATGGGTGACCTGGTTGCTAGAAATTTTTGCTATTTATTTTTCACTTGGTCCCAAACTTAACGTGAGATAACCTGGAATTCAGACATACATACACACAAATACAATCCAAGACTACATTTTAAAAATATAATGCCCAATTAAATCCTCTTTTATTGTACATAGGTTCAGATTTCAAATGGACTAGTATGCTCCCTTCTGAATTTATTAGGAAGTCCCTCGAAAGATCTGGAAACAAGGAATTGGCAGAGTTTAGGCCAGAGGAAAGATTAATTCGGAGGATCAGTAGTGTCCTCAAATGGCTGAAGGTATCATGTGGAGGAAGGATTTGACTAATTATGTTATTAGAGAAGGTAGATTAGAGATGATGGACTAAATTACAGAAGGGCATGCTTCGGTCGTATATAATAGGTCATTTTCTGTCGTTAGAGCTGTCAACAATGGTCTGCCTGCTCTAGGAATAAGTGAGCTTGATGCCACTGGAATCAGTTTAGAAGGGACTAGATGACTGTTGACCATGGGGGAGGGGGGATAATAGACTCTTTAGGTCCTTTTCTGCCCTAAGGGTCATAAGTATAGCCTTATAGACCCAGAAAAAGAATAGAATAAGGAAAGCATGTATCCACAGACCTCCGTTGAGTCAGAAAACCCCTAAATTTGTGTAAAACTCAGTTTTCCAACCTACTTTACAGTTTTCAGGAAAATTAGATTAGATAACCTGTGTAACACATCTGTCACATAGTGGATGATAAGCAAATCATGGAAATATATCCCAGTATTATGATTTTTATTACATAATCTCTACAGAGTAAGATTGGCAAATATCTTAATCCTACTGGTTAGAGGAAAAGGTGAAAAAATAAAAAATAAATCAATCCAGCTGAGCCAGAATAGTCTATTCAACAAATGGTGCAGGAAGAACTAAATAGCCATATCCAAAAGAAAGAAAGAGGACCTCTATCTCACACCTTATACAAAAATTACCTCTAAAAGGATCAAGGACCTAAATATAAAAGTGACAACCATAAAACTCCTAGAAGAAAATGTAGGAAAATATATTCAAGATCTTGTGGTAGGTGGTAGTTTCTTAAACCTTACACCCAAAGTAGGAGCAATGAAAGAAAAAAGAGATAAATGGGACCGCCTCAAAATTAAACACTTTTGCACCTCAAAGGACTTTGTCAAAAGGGTGAAAAGGTAGCCAACTCAATGGGAAAAAATATTTAGCAATCACGTATTTCATAAGAGTTTAATATCCATGATATATAAAGAGACCATACAACTCAACAATAAAAAGACAAACTATCTGATTTAAAAATGGGCAAAAGTTTGGACAGTTGAAAAGACAACTGTCCAAAGAAGAAATACAAATGGTGAAGAAACACTTGAAAAAATGTTCATCACTAGCAATTAAGGAAATGCAAATCAATACTGCAATGAGCTATCATTTCACACCTATTAGACTGGCCACTATTAAAAAGTCAGAAAACTGTAAATGTTAGAGAGGATGTGGAGAGATAGGAATGCTTATTCACTGTTGGTGGGAATGTAGAAGAGTACAGCCACTGTGGAGGACTGTTTGACAGTTCCTAAGGAAGTTGAATATAGACTTGCCATGTGAACCGGCAATACCATTGCTAGGTATATACCCAGAAGAACTGAGAACAGTGACATGAACAGACATCTACACACTGATGTTTATTACCGCATTATTCATAACAACCTGATGAATGGATAACCTAGGTGTCCATCAAATGATGAATGGATAAATTGTGGTGTATACACACGATGGGATATAATGCAGCAGTAAGAAGAAATGAAGTTGTGAAGCATAGGACAACATGGATGAACTGGGAGGACATTATGTTGAGTGAACCAAGCCAGACACAAAAGGACAAGTACTGTATGATTGTGCTATTATGAACTAAATATATTATTTAAATTCATGGAATTAATCATTAAAATATAGGTCACCAGAAAATAGAATGAAGGTAGAGAATGGAAAGCTGATGGTTAATCTGTGCAGAATTGGTTAAAAGGTTCTTTGTAAATCTTTGGAAATGAATTGAAATGGTGAGAGCACATCATGGTGTCTGTGACTAGCAGAGCTATCATATGGGTATGACAGTGGTTGAAAGGGAAAGCCTAAGGACATTTATACTATTAGAAAGAAGTCTAAAAAAATGTGACTTGGGACTGTTCAATATAGTGAAATCTCATGTAAAATATGAATATGGGTGATATTGTATATATAAGACTGATTTCACAAAATACAAATACAAATAAACTAGAGAGAAGGAAACAGAATAACAGCTATGTATGGTAGGGGAAGCATAGAGAGATTGAGAGGTAATGAGTTTTGTTTGTTTGGTTGGTTGGTTTTTGTTTTCTAGTATTATTATTATTATTACTGGAATAATGAAAATGCTCTAAAAATGATTGGAGTGATGAATGCACAACTATGTGATTATACCAAATACCATTGATTGTACACTTTGGATGAATTTATGCTTTATTAATATGTATCAATAAAATTGATTTGTTTAAAAAAAATAGGTAAAGTTGTGCTTTTGATCCTACCTCTGAAAGATCAAAACTACAGGTCATCCTCTGATTACCTTCTAATGGCTTAAGCAAGTGATCCTCCTGCAGTAAATATTTACTCAAAAGACTCATACTTCACAGATAACTCAGGTTTCTGGTAGAAATAAAAAGTGAAACCAATATATTAATTAACACTCAAAATTCTAGTTTCAGAGAAGTACCTTAAATAGAAATATATTTTAAAAATCTACAGTTGAGAGTGGGAATTATTCTTTCTTAGTTTGTTTTTCCCCAAATATTATCTGAAGAAGGGGATACTTTCAGAAAGAGGACATTTATCATGTAAAACACTCTTTAAAGGTTAAATACATGAAAGTTGATGTCTGATCAATAACTTTGGGAATTCCTTTCTCTTGTAGCTTTCCTTTAAACAATGGAATGACTTTAGATGGTTTAGCTTATAGACAAATTTTAAAAGTTCATTTAAATGCCCGTTAAGTATTAGTGAATGAAGATTTGCAATTAAAAGTTTGTATCCTTAAATGCAAGTGAAATTATTCTGGGTGTTCTCATTATGAATTTATCCAATAAATCATAGCTAAAATATTCATAATAAAAGCATTCATCCTAGAAAGAAACTTGCTTGAACACAGTGCTAGGAAGAAAAAAAAAAAAAAAAAGAATTGCCCTAGCATATACGGAGTGAGGAATGTAGCTTTGCTAAGAAAACTTCATATAAAAGCCCCAAATTATGCAGAAATATTATTTTGAAGAAACTTCATATGAACTTTTTTTTTCAGTTTGGAGAGCAGATGAAAGACATTTGTGATGCTAAAAGCAATAGCTGTCACCTGATCTGTGAACTCTGCCAATTTCAAGAATCTAGGTAAAACTAGTGCAATAAGAACTTCTGTCTAGGCTCTTGGTAAATACAGACAACAGGAGAAAGGAAGCTTATGCAAAGATATTAGGAAATTAATCCAAACAATTATCACCAGAGTCGGACAAATGAAAAGAAAATGAAGAGGGAAGGTACAGGTGGGAGGGGGACATGGGGGGAAGGGGAAAGAAGAAGTGACATTTGGTGATGAACCATATGTGCGTGGTTTGAAAGACATGACTGAATTGTTTTTGGTGCAGTATTATTCTGACATTTAGAATGAGGCAATTTTCCATTTCCATTAATGTACTGCCAAATAGAAGGGGAACTGTCGCGAATTAAAGACTAAAGAAAGCTGTTCCTCAAAGTTGTATTAAATCATTGCTGATGAACTCATTAAGAACAAATTAACTAGGTAATTGTACTAGGAATAACCAGCAAGAAAACCCAAGTAAAATTATATAACTTCACTGGTTCTTAAACGGTCCAACAATAAGCAATACCAGTACATGACGTGAAAGCAAGATCGTTCCTTCAGTCTCCAAAACTCTCAGCATTCTCAGAGAGAACTCCGGATTACTTCAGAGAGAAGAGCAAACTTGACATCATATCTCAACAGACCTTATACTAACCAGAAGACACTATGGGAAATTAAACCCCCACCCTATTTTTCAGATAGAAAAACAAGTTAAAACTTGCTTACCATATGTCAGGTGAGGTCGTAAGAAGCAAAGATAGGTTGTCAGTACTCCAGGCTGTGCATCCAGCTCCTTTCTAATGCTAGCACAGAGTAGATAATTATAACTGCACAAAAAAGTCTCATTTTATTTGAAATCAGGCAGACATAATATTTATGCCCTCCTCAGATGAGTGCTGAAATCCCTCTGCATGGTCTTCAAATTCCCCAAATGGAATTCAGGTTTCACGTGGATGACCTGAGAAGATGATCTCAAGAGTCCAGGTTTCCCAAATTTCCAAGGTGATCAGCCCCTTGTATATCAACTCAGACTTGCCCTTTCTATCTTATTCTCAACAGTGAAGCTCTAGGGATTGTAGACAAACTAGGATGGGGGGAAAGGGGACGGCATCAGCAGATCGCACACGGCTCCTTAATTTGTCCCATGGCCACACTCTACATTTTCTTATGTTGAGTCCATATTCTAGAATTCAGCAACAAAATCCTTGAAACTTTTCATATTGCCCTGTCATATTATTTCTTTGTTGGATTTGATAGATCTTCTTTCTGTCTTGGTAAATGGGGAAAAGAAAGATCTCCATGACAGCCTTAGTCTGGGCCTGAAACTATATCTTTTTTTTTCTTTCTTTCTCTCTCTCTCTTACGGTATTTCCTATGCCTAACACATTGCTTAGAAAACAGAAGGCACATGATAAGTGCTTTTTAAAAAATTTTGATGGAGGGCTGAATAGTAATGTTGTATATATTTAAATTAGAGCCCACATACAGAATTCTTTCCACATAACAGCAAATGGTCATTTGTAACTCCTGGAAATACTGGTTATAACTTGAGATCCATAGAAAAACAGGACCATGTCTTAAACATGAATTAATCCATTGCCTTTTCTCCAATTTTCCCTTTCACTGCCATTAAAGTAAAGCTCAATTTCTCAAAATTTCTTCAGGCTATATTGTTATATGGCTTTTAAAATTTCAGTTGATACTTGAATTTATAAAAATCCTCTTTTAAAGTACATTTTCACCTGGGTTAATTTTAAATGGCCTTGAATCATTTTTCATTTACCACATTTATAGAGAATTTTTAATCTTATGATCTCAAAGCCTATTTACATGTTAATTATTTTCTAAAGTAGGTTAGATGGAATTATTGTACCCATTTCACAGGCACTGAAATAAATACATATACGTAGATGACTTTCAATAAATCACTCAGCCAGGGGAGATTTGAGACTCAGGGTCAAATCCATTTTTCTTCTTCTAAGACATCACAACATTTCTAGCCCTTTGTTTCTTAAAAATGTATTTTTTTAATTCTAATTTTAGTTCAGTTTAACTTCTGGCTTACTAACCCTAAAATAGAAAAATGCATATGAATTGCTTGATCCACCCTCCACCAACTCATTTTCAAGGTCATTGAGCATGGCCAATTATTGCTGACCTAGTGCCAAAAAAGAAATTCTGTCCAAGTCAACAAGAACCATAGAGTGTCATTTGACAGAAAGTTTGAAGCCCCTATAGCTGATTCAAAAAGTTTTAGTCCCT
>JAQZBX010054294.1:0-18683 GCA_029593785.1 Cabassous unicinctus
AGATTTATTTATTTATTTATTTATCCCCCCCTTGCTGCTTGTGTTTGCTGTGTCCATTTGTTGTGTGTCTTCTCTGTGTCTGTCTGCTCATCTCCCCTTTGCTGCGAGGTCTTGCTGCATCAGCCCGCCGTGCTGTGCGGGCCGGCCTGCCCTCACAAGGAGGCCCCGGGAAGCGAACCCAGGGCCTCCCATATGGTAAACGGGAGCTCTATGGATTGAGCCACACTCGCTTCCCCCAAGGGTCTCTATAACCTAGTACCTTTCAGAATGAAGAAGCAGTGAAATTGTCACCTCCTTCAGGTTAGAACTTAGTAGGAGCCTGTTGTACAGGCTCTGCCTAACTGTGGTGGGTTCAGCTCCCATGGTCACTGGAGGGAGGAAGATTCAGCTCTTCATCCTTAATGATCAACTATAGGATGAAACCTAGGCTGGGGGTGGTGGTGGTAATGGTAGTATGGCCTTGTTCCTGTCTGAACTTGACTGTGAGTAGACCAGGGCAATAATGATTTCTCACATCTCTTGGTATATGGAAAGTGATAGCATATAATGCTTTCAGAATCTTTTTTAAAAAGGGGGCATAGAGAAGGTAGATTGTTAGAAGGAACCGTGGGGAATGGATTGGAAACTGTGTCATAAGAGGACATTGGTTTTGTCTGGAGAAGAGAAGGCTTGATGGAAGTGTTGTTTTATGGAATTGAGGTTATATTTAGTTTGCATGACTATTAGAAGCAAAATTCAGATTTCTGCTTCTTAAAAGGGGAAACCATTTACCAATTAGGATTGTTAAAAAATATAGTTTGCTGCATTTTGAGAGAGTGAGCTCCAAATTTTAACCTGAAGTATTCTGGCCACTTTCTAGAGATTTTGTTCAGCAAATCAAGTGAAACAGGGAATTGGACTGGATGAACTTTAAGATCCTTCCCACCCATAAGGATCTCTGATTCTGTGATCTTGGCTGTCACCTAAAAACACTTTTATAAAGATTTTATCAGCTGTTCTACCTGTTGGCCTATTCTTAAAGATGCATGTGTTTCATATTAAACCAACATTCGTGGCCAGTAGTCATATGAATAAATGCAATAATTGCATAGACTAGTTCTTAATAGAGTGCTTATTATTCTATATTATATAAATTCCTATGATCATTTTTTTGTTGCCATGGAAGTATGATAATGGTTCCTTTATTATGACTAAAAGCTGGAGGACTGTTTTTAGCTCAATCATATTCATCTTTATTAGTTGATGTATTTAATCAGTTAAATACCCATGAATTGGATAACATTTGTAGAACTCTGCCAAGGTCATTCTCCCTCACCCCATACTCTCTCTACCTTTAAACAATGCACAGAATTTAAGACTCAGCTAATTTGAATTTAAAGTAAAATGAGATATGCCTCAAGGATCTTGAATGTGCTAATTTTTCACCCTTTTATTTTATTTTTGTGGTTCTTTCTACAGGATGTTTCCTCTGACTTGTCCTTAGACTAACAGCATCAAAATCAGTAGGGTGTGTCGTGAGGTGGGGTAGGGAGGGGCAGCTTTTGATAAGAAGCAGATTCTGGAAGCTTGGAAATCTGCATTTTCAAAAGACCCCAGAGATGCTAATGTAACTAAAATTTGGCCATCCCAGCAGAAAGAATTTTAGAGATTGTCAGTTAACAGCCCTTTTCTAGAATCTGCAGGGATAGACCTACAGGACACCAATACCGCACAGCTGTAGAAGGAAGCATAAAACTCATGTGGTTCCTTTCTTTTACTTTGCATATGAGGCACTTGTCCAGGGCCACACAGACTAGAATCCATGTCTCCACTGAGCCACCTGATTTTGATGGGGAAGAACTTTTTTGAAGAGAAGAAGTTATAAAAATATCATTGGAAAACTGAAGTGAACCAATTTCCAGCCTATGGATTCCTGTTTTTTTGTTTTGTTTTGTTTTTGTTTTTAATGAGCTGCTGATTTGCATATCATGCACTTGCTATGGTTTCAACCTTTTAATGCATCACAAAGATGGTTGGAAATCAATTCTGTTGTGAATAATTGGGGCGATGTATTGTCTGTATGTTGTTTTTCTGCCTTCTTTGTAAACCTTCAATCCCCAGTGTAATCCACATATTATTTCCTTCTCCTGCTTTTATAAAAAATTTTAAAAAACATTTCCAAATACTTGGTGTCTCTCTCTGGTTATCTCCTCTTTCAAAGAGAGGGTCAACTTTCTGCATAAACAGTTCTTTCTAATAACACATTTCTGTGCAGACTGCCTACCAGATACAACTTTGTGGCCAGGATTTTTTTTTTAATCAAATTCTTTGACATTGTTTTATTCTTCTAAAAGTTAGCATGATTACAGGTATGTAAGAGACTGGTGATGTGTCTCTTTGGACCTAAGGATATATGCATGTGTGCACATGGGGATTATTTTATAGGTGAAATCAGGGGGTAGAGAAGTCACAAAAGACAATAGTTTCTCAGAGGCAGTGATGTTGATTGTTGCTAAGGAGATAAAAATGATGAGAATCCCTGTTTTCTTCATGCTCACAGATTAATCTGAGTAGAGGTACCTGGAAGGGGAGAGGTATAACCCTAAAGTTTTGCCTTAAGGTGATATATGAGTTGCTCAAATTGGTGTATCATGTTCTCTCTATTTGTGGTTATACTGTTGTTTAATCATTGATAGTAATATATGTGAAGCTCCCCTTTTGATTTTGTGTTTTTTGTTTGTTTGTTTTTCCTTACCCTAAAAGGGCCTAATCTTGGCCATTGGTGAGTAGCAAGCAAGGGATTGATATTTGTCCATAAGAAGTAACATTAAAATGTGTCTGTTCTCTTGAAAAGCTTGTGCTTTTTCAGCTGAGGAAAAACAGCAGTGAATCTTCTAGGACACCTGTGCAATTTTCTGGCAACCTCTTTCCCAATTGTAGACTCTTCATTTTCATTTGACCAGGTCCCTTAAGAAATGGAGGGTTGAGTTTTCAAAGTAAAATTTTAGGGGGATGGATGTGGCTTAAACAGTTAGGCGTCCATCTCCCACATGGAGGAACCTGGGTTCGATCCCCAGGACCTCCTGGTAAAAAAAAAAAAAAAAGGTGAAATTTCAGTCTGTTTAGTAAAATTATTCATTTCGGTGGAACCAATGTGCCAGGACTAGAACACACCTATGGTACGGCCCTAAAGCAGACTGTTACTCCTCAAACCATAACTGTTTCAGCTCAATTTTACAGCTGAGAAAATGACAGAGTGGCCCACAGTCACTTGGAAGTGGTTACTGACCACCCTTGATCAGTGTTCAAACACTGAGATGGGGGTATCTAACCTATTTGCAGTTTTTTTCTGTCAGTACTCAGCCTGCCCTTTGTTTTTCACATACAAACAAGAGTTAAGCAACAGACTATATAAACATGACTGGTCTATACAAACTCTCATTTACTTCCCTGGGTTGCCAAGTAAGGCATAGGCTAGAAATATAAATTGAAGTAGTCCTCTCAAAGCCCGTTATTAGGTCCCAGCCAGCAGAGAGTTTAGAGGACTTTAATTAGCAATCAAAACGCCTTTGTAAAATCAAGTTAATTTCAGAAGATTGCTAGTCCTGGGTTGAGAGACAACATCCAACCTGGCACCAACATGATAATGAGTACAAGTAGAGTTATTTGGTTGGAGAAAAATAGCGTTGGTAGATAAAAATTGTGACTTTGTGTTTTGTGGAAAGTTTGGCTCATTTTTTTCCCATTCCCATAATAACTTTTGATTTTCTATTCTCTAAATTGCAGACATTTCTTTCTTGTCTTTGAATTGGAGGTGCATGAGTTAAAAGGAATTCAGCTAAATAAACCTGATTGTGATGTTGTCAATAATGTGCCTTTCACATGCTGTTTAAGGCTTTCCTTTCTCTGTGATGAGCAATCTTGTAGGGCAGCTGAAGAGCCAACCCTGAGAACAGTTGCCAAGGAATCCTCTGTGGTTTGCTTTGTAAACCTCATTAGAGGAACGAATAATTGAACTTGCTTAAATATATTGAGTAATGATATGTTGGTAAAGTTGCACATTATTATTATTTTTAATACAGCTTTCAGGTGGATGCTGCTTTTAATATTCTTTCATTTGAAACAAATGAATAATGCAAAACAGCTTGTAAAGACTGCAATCAATTTTGTTGTCCGGTTAATAATTTCAGTACTAATTTCAAACTTGTCCCTCTAGAGCATGACCTTGGAGTTGTAAAGTGGAGCACAAATAAAATATGATATACATATTTTGCCCCTTAGTTCTCCTCAGAGTCATTATGAAAAGATCTACTTGCTTTCTTGTCTTTCGCTAATTGCTGTGCCTTCCTGGGAGAAGAGGGCCTTGTGACCAGGCAAATGGGGTCGGAGCCGGGGTCTGGGGACAAAGAGAGGGCAAGGTTTTATTCCTACTTGCTGCCTTTCATACGTCATCATCAAGGCAGAGAAAACTGATGAGAGACTGGCAGTTTTTGCAACCCTTTTAAAATAGGGCCACCGTGAACAAGTTATGCCCCATTTTTCCTAGCAGGCACCTTAGCTGCTTTCCTTGCCATCTTCTTTTGATGAATAGTCATTCTTTCTGATTCTCTTCCCTCAAAATCAATAGACCTTAATATTCTTAAAAAAAAAAAAAAAAAAAAAAAAAATCTGCATGTGTTTTAACTTAGGACATTTATAATGAAATTTAAAATACTCTTGTTTTAATAAGGGAAATTTGGGGAAATTTTAATCCTAAACACGAATATCTGCAGAACTCTGCTGGGAATTCTGCTTACCTATTCTGATTTACCTTTCCTGGTAATTTCCTTTAGCTGGACCAGCAGAAGTTAGGTGAAAAGAGCCCTCTTTACTTTGTATGAGAAAGGTGTGAGGCAATCTTTGATGGCCTTAATGAGCCTAAAAGAAAATGAGCTGGAACGATGTGCTTTTAAATGCTTTTTGAAACAAAGTGCTTCATGCTACTTCCACCTCCTTCGTTTTAATTGTGCTGTTAATATTTGCAGGGCCTTTTGTCAGAAGTCCTTCCTCAGTGTTACTGAGTTTTATTTGTATCATTCCTCAGAGCTTTGATATTTACAAGGCCCAGGTTTAAGTATAAATGAACATATCCATGGATTGTCTATCACTTCAAACCTGCCATTAAAAATAAAAACAAAGAAAGACTGAATCTTAGTATTCATTAAAATGATTTCAAACTGACAAAGTGATACTGAAGATTTTTCATTTGTGGACCAAAGTATGTGACTAATTTGGGTAATATGGGGAAATTTAATGTAAAGAGCTGGGGCGTGAGAGGCTGAGCACCAGCCTTAGCACCATGCTGGATATATGAATCCACTGTTTGATTTCTTTTTCTTTTTCAAAAATCAACTTCTTGAACCTTTTCTCTTAGGATTTACACCTAATTCTTTAATCTATTGCTGGACTTTCTGCAAAAGCTCATGGCTGATTGAGCTGTCTGGATGCCATGCCTCCGACTACATACTGAGATCCACGATGTCTGTCACAGAAACCTCAAGCTCAAAGCAGGGCCCAAAGCTGGATATCCCCTATGCCGCATGCAATTCTGTGTACCTGTGTGTGACTAACTGTTCGTGCCATTCTCTCTGTAAATAAGAACAGACATTCTTAATTAACTCCTTCTCGTCAATGTCATTGCATCCTTGGCATCCTTCGCATCTGACAACCAGAATAGGTTCCGCAGAGGTTTCTTGAACTGATCAAAGCAACAACCAAGAGCCCTAAAATCAGCAGTTAAGGGTTGTATCACCGGCCTCTTTCCTGGTATCTTACTATCGTTGACAGCCTTAGGGCTTGCGATTCTGTAGCTCTGAATTTAAATCAAGTTCCTTAAAAGATTGTTAGGTCATCATGCCTGTTGTGAATGGATTCACCAACTTCCTTTCATCATTCTTTGTCAATCAATGAATGAACTGAGTTTAAATATGTTCCCCACCCCGTTATTGGATAATTTTTATTTTCTGACTACAGAGCTCTTTGCCTCTAGTAAAGCAATGGCTGCCTCTTTATGTAGTACTTTATTGTTTACGTATCTGTTTCTTTTTTCCCCCCAGACTGTGAAATCCTCTGTCTGGCTTTTAATTCCTTACACCATCTTGCTCAATAAATGTTGAATATAATCCAATTATATATTAACTAGTGTAAGCAAAGCAGTATGTATTTACACAGTAAGTATATACATGTTAGCATTTAAGCCTTAGAACAACTTGATAATGTAGAATGGGGAGATATCTCAATATTATTGAAATTGCAGAAAATTGGAGTTCACTAAGCTTGTCTTATGTGAGAATTAAACCTCAGCCTCCCCTATTCCTTATGTCCTTATACAAGCCAGCAAAACAAGGGCAAAGAGGAATATGTGGAGAGAAAGACTTGTATTTCAATATGGCAAGACGATTTGTTAGCTAATGCAGTGACTTCATTTCTGTTTTGAATTGGCTAAGTGATAAGATGGTAGTGACCCATTATTTTTGAGTTCTATCGGTTTTGTTTCTTGGTAGTAATGTTAGCAGGAAGTTTTAGTCCTTGAGCAATGTATTGTTATATTCGTTTGCTACTTTTAAGGACAATGGCTGGACCAGACTAGAGATTCTTGTAATAAAACCAATGTCAGAGAGATGCAGGGAACTTTCAGAAAACAAGAGCTGGTCCTTTGGTATAGACTCCCTCATGGCATTTAGAAAATTAGGCACACCCAACTTCCTAAGTTTTCCTAGAAATTAGGGAAAGATAACAGGTAATTTTTGGGAGGTGTACAGTGCTAGGATTAGGGATAGGAAAGTAGGCAGCTAAAGGAAAGCAGCCATCCTTCCTTTCTCATTCTTTTTGTTTTTTAAAAAATATTAATTCATATGTCTTGAATAATACATTACATTTTCAAAAGGAGGATTCATTTCTATGCTAGAAGATGGAACCATATTTTAGAAGAAAAAATGTGAAGAGCAAAACAACGAACTTACTAATTTGAGAAACCATGTAATTCTTCTTTGGCTTCTGTGGCAAATGACTAACTTCTTTGCTCATACAGTATTTTTCTTCTAGTGGCTCAGTGTTAAAGGCTACCTCCACCCACCCACCTACCCATGGCTCCCTCCTCTGTTTGCTTTTTTTTTTTTTTCCCCCTCTTGTCTGCTTGATGTTTTTGCTTGATGTCTGCTCCTTGTTTGTCTTCTTTAGGAAGCATTGGGAACCATACCGGGACCTCACACATGGGAAGTGGATGCTCAACTGCTTGAGCCATATCTGCGACCCAAAGACATTTTAAAATACTACTGTTTGTCAAAGCATAGGTATTTTATATGCATTACCTCTTCTAATCCTTAAACCAACCCTTTAAAGTAGTTGTCACCCCTTTTCATGGGTCAGGTCAGTGTGATCAGTCAGAGAGGTTTTAAGTAATTTGCTCAAGCTCATGATAGACAGTGGTGGAGCCATTATTCAAACCATGCCTGCCTTGCCCTACAGACTGTTCTTCCCAGTCTA
Source organism: Cabassous unicinctus (assembly GCA_029593785.1). NCBI lineage: Eukaryota > Metazoa > Chordata > Mammalia > Cingulata > Chlamyphoridae > Cabassous > Cabassous unicinctus. The sequence goes on from JAQZBX010054294.1 coordinate 7,504, forward strand.
TTTACTGTCTTACAGGATGCCTTTGGGAAGAAGAGGAAGTTAATGTTAGAGAGACAGTTTCCCTCATCATTTTACATGAGCCAGAGGAATATAACACCTGTATCCAGCTTCTGTATGAAATTACACTTTGATAGAACATGACTTTGCAGTGGTATTTTAAGGAACAACAAATTTTACTCATGAAGGGAAGTAAAATTAGAAACAACAATGGGCTAAAAATGGGAAGAACTGAGTTCCAGTCCCTATAGTTCCATCACTTGCCTGCTGCTACCTGGGCCAGACAATTTGCTGCTGGACCTTGGTTTCTTTATTTGTAAAAAACATGACCTCTACTAAATTCCTAAGGACCTTTTCACTACTCAGTTCTGTAATGACTAACATTTCCAAATGTTCCACTGTGTAAATTCAAATCTTGTTGAATTTAGACAGTGCCTGAAATGCTTCCTGTGTTTACTTGTTTGTAGCCCCAAAATTAGACCATCAGTCTTTTAAGGATAGAAAATGAATCTTACTAGTCTGTGCATAGCACCTTTCAGGTAAATAGCATCCTTAGAAATATGAATGTATATGGGATGACAATATGCTGTAGGGGATTTGTACTTAGTGGCTTTTTGGTAGTTTATTAGTAGCCTGTGTTTTACTATCTTATCTTTCCTTGGTTATGTGCTTATTGTCTTTTAACCCAGTAAGTCAGGGTTTCTCAAAATGGGGTCTCTGGACCAGCGGTGGCCACATCACCTGGGAACTTGTTAGATGCTAATTCTTGTAACCCACTCCAGACCTCTTGATTCGGAAATTCTGGGAAGTAAAGTCCAATATGTTTTAACAAGTCCTCTAGATGATTCTGATGGACACTCAACTTTGAGAAAAACTGCACTAGTTTAATTTTCTTTGAGGGTAGGAGCTGTGCTTTATTATCTTGTGCTCTTCTTAGTTCCCATGGGATTACCAGTGTTGACTTGAATTTAAAAATAACAACACAGCAAAAGGATGTCAAGGCTCCCCAAAGTGCCTACATAGTCTCTTACCTTGTCTGGGAGTCTTGTCACCATGAATAACTGGAGATTCATTCTTAGGCCTATTTAACCTATTCTTTAGGCTGTTTGTTCTGATAATTACTTTAATCATAATCATCTGCTTACCTAATAGCTGAGGCCTTATCCTTATGACTACTTCTGACAACAAGAATTTCTCTTTTTTGGCTCCTTAGAAAGACTTGAGGGTCATTTTGTAGGGTATATGGGACTTTATCACATTATTTCACCTTTGCTTCTATTTTCTCATTAATTTTATCTTGCTGTATTATGATCTCACCACCACCCCACCCTCTTACATTTTGAACATGATGGTATGTAATTTAAGATGAAAATGTTATCTGTTGTTACTAAAGGTTTTTTGTTGAAAAATAGCCATTTGGAAACACAAGTTACCATTTTTAGGTAAGCATAGTAAAAAACAACAAAACCTATTTAGTCACTACCTCTTTATCTATTAGTGAAACACCCAGCTTATAAAAATACTATTTAAAAATGTCTAACATTGTAGTATAATTAATCATTTATAGCTAGTCTATTTCTAAGTCTGGTTTAAATGGTGATTCATACCTTGCATGCCCAGTTTCCACCATTTTCAGATTTCTAAACCTCATTGAAACAGTTACCTTAAATCAACCTAGTTAAATCTATCTTCAGAATGGGTGAATTTTCTGAATGTAGCATAAATTTCCATCAGAGCAAGGGTTATCTAAATATGTGAGCACTGGGGGATGCTGGTAGCCAGGAAAGAGCAGGGGGTGAGGCAGGGTGGCCTTGCAGCCTCAGCTGGGCTTCCAGGAGCCTTGTGTGAGCTTGTGTGTGGTCCTGCATATGTAGCATTGCTGGTCTTTCCTTCAGTCTCTTTGATGTAGAAATAGTCTTAGAATGATTGTTTGAATTGGATACATACAATGTTGATTGAATAATTAAGGTGCCCTACCACCTTTCTGGTTCAAGATTTGCTAAATAAGTAAATGAAAATTCAATTAACAGATGTTAGCATACTTTTAAGATATTAGACCATGTACTTTCATATGTAGTTATATTCTGTTAATAACTGCAAACCAATCAGTTTTTATTTGTGTCTCACATCTTGTTCAGTGAAAATAAGGAATTCCTGACCATTGAATTCACAGCCTAACTGGACTTACTTGGCTCTTAGCATAAACTCCACTTACATTTCATACAAATTGTCTGAAAGAGTTCATGTTGTCTCTAGTGGAGCGTCTTAATTATTTTGTTAAAAAAATCTCATTGATATGATTTTGGAAATGTATATTTGTATACTTTGTTTTTAAACTATATAAATCTATGATTAATAGATTATATAGTTTAGAACTACCTATATGGATTCTAGACACCTTAAAAGATTTTTTTTTTAATTAAAAAAATTTTTAATAGTCTTTTGATTTCCACAGTCAAGTAGGAGCTTGGCTGAGACAAAACCATGTGACCACATGCACCCCATCTCCCCCAATGATATGGTTAGCATTGGCATTTGAACAAGACGAGAAACATTTTTCACCAGATTCTAAAGGCTATATATTCTTTTAAGTTTTGTGTGTTATGAATGTATCTAATATAAAATCAAAAGGAACCTAGTACTAGATGTTTAGGAAAGGAAATTTGTGCTTTAATAGGAAAGGACTTTAATATTGTCAAGAAAGCCTCAAACACAAACAGTTGAATAGAGACATTAATCTCACTGGTTGGGGAAAGAGTTTAAGGAGACAAATACCTTCTTCTCATACCAGCAAAGTGAATGGAATTTTATTTTACTAGCTTCAAACTCTAGATGCCTGAAGGTGCAACGGTTTATTTCAGAAAAGATAGGAACCTTGCGGATCTAAGGCATAGTTGAATTTTGGAAGCTATTTCTGTATATTTTTCAATATCTTTGAAAGGGTTTTGATGACAGTGACAAGAGGAAGCAGGAACAAACATGTTAAAGTCATTTGGCTAGGCTACTCTTGAAATCAAGTCTGAGAAGAAAACATTTTCTAGCTATAAATCACTTACTCGTCCTCATCCTTTAAAGCATTTTACACAAATGACTTTAACAGTTTTAGGGGTCATGCCTGGGGTTAAGAGCCTGTTTGCTTGGTATACATTTTGATGATTAAAAAGCAATACTTTATTGAGGTGGTAGCATTTCTGTTCTTACTCTGTACTATGAAATATTTAATTTTTACCTCAACAAGGTTTGTCACTTCTTAAGTCAGTATTTTACAAAGTGTATCCATGTTGATTTTGTGTATTACAGGGCTGTGCACATTAAGAAAAAATTACAAGTTGAAGTGTAATTGTAACAAAAAATTGAAAAATTGTGAGAAATAATATTGATGCTTGGCAACATTTTAATGAGTGATTATTGTGCCATGTGTTCCTCAAAGCACTTTCATATGTGTTATCGATTTAATCCTTAAACCCAACACTATAAGGTAGGGATAATTATTATTCTCATTTAACGTAGAGAAAAGTGAAGCTCAGAGAGGTTAAGTGATTGACCAAGGTCACATAACCACTGTGAATAATGAGCCAGCGTGAAATCAGGTAGAGATCACAGTTGTACTGCTTGTTCCATAGAGCTGAATGTACTGACCCTTGGATTTCACAGATAGTGCTGCTTAGACTGAGTCTGAAATAGATATCTACTATTTTTTTTAAGTGAGTCAATTCAAATAAAAATATTAAGTAAATACCTCTGTGTCTTGATGGCTGTGGCAAAAATGCTGAAGCTGGTGAGGAGGATGGATTTGAAAACCAGTGACTTCAGTGGTCAGGGGATGTATTAGTTTAATTCACACTTAAAAATAAAATGGAATCATGCAATTATCCATTCTTATGCCATTCTATTCTTTTGTTTTAAATTATTGCCTACCAGTGTGTTAGCATATGAGAGACTACTGGGGTTTTATATATGTGTAGAGATTTCCAGATAGTTTAGTGCCTTGGCATATTGTCCAAGTTGCAGGGAACTAGTCATTTGGAATTTTAGGTGACTATTACGCATCTTTTCTGCCCTGCTTTTTTTGTTTGTTTTTTTGTTTTTGTTACAGCTGAGGGTAGCTGGCAGTAGAGCATACATTAGAAAAAGCAAATAAAGAACATAAGCCAAAAAGTTGCATCCCAAACTAGAAACCCATAACTTCAGATTGACATTTTGGAGAGGTAGGTTAGTAAATATGAGGCGAGCCAGATATCAAATGGAAAACCAGTGGGATCTTTCACTTCTAGGAAAACCATTTAATCATAGATGTATGATTAATATTCATTGAATTTAATATTTTGAAACTAACTTCTTAGTAATTTAATGGTTTACTTTGAAATAATCCAAGTTAATTTGACATCACTATTGCATATAGGGCCTATTTAAAACATATGATCTATTTCCCCCTTTGCAATGTAACATGAGACATCTCAGATTCAGTTGATTTGGGCTGTTTTAAAGGTGTCTGTTTCAAATTAATGGCATGTTATAAAAACTTGCTAGAAATGATAATCTAAAATTATTGAACCAAAATCTCTAGGAAGTTTTGAATCGGAGAGTTGTATGCACTTAAAATGCAAAAAGAAAAAAAAAAAAAGACCTTTTTGCGTCACATTGTTAGACTGTTCTTAACTGAGCAATCTTGGTTTATAGAATTTGAGGCTTTGAGAATTATGAAATGTTTATGAGAATGCTCACAGTTCTGCTCCCTGCCCACCCACCCCCGCCCCTTGAGTTAAAAAGCTGGAGAATTCCTTTCATCCCATGATTTCAGGTCCAGCTTTAAGGCAGTGTGTACCAATTATTGAAGAGAAAGTAGTCAAAGTGGTTCATTCTCTTTAGCTTTGACAATGCTTTGAAAATATCAATGATTATTTTGAAGGATGTATGTTCTCCAACTATTAATATCTTACTCTTACCGCTTTTAGGACCTGCTGAAGTTCCCATGATGTCACCCAATGGATCCATTCCTCCTATCCATGTGCCTCCAGGTTATATCTCACAGGTAAACCATTTGATGGTCTTCTCCACTTCCTAAGGGTGCTGTCACTGTTCTAATAGCATATATGATGAGGCTTGGTTAACCTTTTTTTTTTTTTCCAGGAGTTAATATTAACAGGAGTTAACAAACTAAATTAAGGTTGCCATCATTTTCGTGGTGAGAAGGTACTCACTCAGGATCTCACCTTCTGTTTCAGTTTACTTACAAATAAAGCCACCAGCTGATGCCTCATTTGTCTTGCCATTTGATGTGCCAGAGAGTCATAGGGAGGGAAACACAGCAGGGCTACCAGGCTGCCGGTTGGGTTTCACACGCAACCGTGTGATTTTGATTCATTTATGGAGTCCCCTGTCTTAAAGATTTCCTTCCATCTGTACCACAGTTTGCTGGAAAAATAAATATTCATAGACTGAATTAGTAAAAATATCGAAGGGGAGACCTCGGAGACCTTGTTAATGTAAATAAGCCCGGCCTTCTGTTATAGGAGTCTCATTTCTTCATAGTGTGGTATGACCAGGTTTGGTTAATTTCTGAGTATGATGATGGGAGATCTTGGCTGTTTGTACTTGAATTTCTGTGAACTTTGGTTTCCTCTTAATGGTGATGGTAATAGCAATCTCAGATGTATGCTATAAGGATAAAAAAAAGTTAAGGATGCAGTTATACTCCCATACCTGGATATGAAATGCTCAGGGTGCCTGCAGTGTTCTGGACATTTATATCTATATGCCTCGGTTTTTGTCCTAAGCCCAGCACAGTCCACATACCTCTCAGCTTCTTCCTCCATAACTGCCTCTCCAAATAACTAACCAACTCTCTCCCTTTGCCTCTATTGTTCTTTTTTCCTGATCATAAAAGTTTTGTATGCTCATTTGGAAAAAACTAGGGAAAAAACACACACAGAAGAATATAAAAAAGAAAATACTTGTAATTTTACTACCCAAAGATGATAAAAACTGTGATAACATTTTTTGAATTATACCTTTGCAAATGTGTTTTTCTATTCTTTGTCTTTTCTCTGTCTCTCCTTCTCTTCTTTTAAAGTAGCTAAAAAATCTGTAATTTTCAGTTTTTAATGATTATGCTTGAGCGAAAAAATTGGCAGCTACTTAGGAAAATTGCTAAAGTGCAGGAAGGAATCAAAGATTTATCCTTTTTTGACGTAATAGCCTATCCATTTCTTCACTGAGGCATATTGCAGACATATAATTTCATTTTTTCCATCCCTACTTCTATATGAGCCAGTTTGACTTTTTTAAGAAGCCAGTTATTGGCCATTCTTTCCACTGTAGCAAATAAATGGCTTGTTTTATACAAGTCTTTATAAATTAGCATCACTGGAGGGAGAAAAGGATACAGAACAGTCCCTTACAGCAAGGACAGGAGATGATGGATCACATTCACATCACCAGTCAATTAACAGGTATAGAATTCCATTATGTCTGCTGCTCATTTATTTTGAGGAAGTGTTTCATTTTGTTGACTAGGTTACAGTTTTCACCATTGTAAAAGCAGAACCTTTTAGGACGTTTTATGCTAAAAGTTCATTTAAAGATACCAATTAAAATTTGAACATTCTAATGGAGAGAAATTGCAGTGTGCTTTTTCTTGTCATGGTGTTGCTGTGATTCTACTAATTACAAAACTTTTAAGTGGAGTCCTAAGGAAAATGGAGAATTTTAGGCCTTGGTATATTTCTGATTCTGGAAAACTTCTATGGAAAAACTTCTATCCAAGTAGAATGGGTAAAAGCTGTTAACTCACTTTCATAAAACTGACGATTGAAGCATAGCGAAACAAGATTTATGGAAGAAAATGCTAGGAGATACATTGGAAGAATAGTAGAAATGAAATAATTTGGTGCCTGTATTGAAAAAGGGAAAGAAGCACTCCATACGGTGTTTATTCACCCTAGTCAATTCTACATCTTAGTCCCAAAGTCCTTTTCTTAAAATACCTGTGGCTTTCTTGTTCAGCTTTAGAGTTGGGTGTACATTACATATAACGTAGAGTTGAACTTCTGTTGTGTAGTATATGAGATCCTTCATTCTCGACCTGCTCGCCTTTTGAGGTTCATCTTTGCTTGCTGCCCCATAGTGCTACTATGTTGAACTTTTGGTACATCAGGCTTTTTCTCATTACGTACTTCCTGTGGCCATTATTTCCTCTGCCTGGAATACTCTGAAGCCTCCTCTTTGACAGTTCAGTCACTCTTCTGGTTCAATTGCCCTTCCTCTGTGTGACCCTTCCAGACTCTCCATCATGGAAATGGTTGTTCTGTTCTCTCCCCATCCCTGGCACTTTGTCTTTGTGTCTGTCTTAGAATCTACTGTATTTTATAACCATCCCCAAGAACTCTTAGTGCCTCATGGGAATTGAATACTGCCTTGCACATAGTAGGTATTCAATAAGTGTGTTTGTATTGATGCGATTTTCCCAAGCTGAAATTCAGTATGGGAGAGGTTCATATGTGTGCCTGAAAGATTTGCAGGGTCAATTAGAGAAGCATAATACCTGATAGCTGGAAAATAGCAAGATCAGACTGATCTTTTTCAAGTGTTATAAGAAAAACTTCAGGTTGATCCCAAAGAGTGGAAAAGCATAACAAAAGAAAAAGAAAAGCAAAAGTGAGGGAAACATCCAAATTAATGTTCTACCATCTGGAAAAATACTCTTCCTTTTCTAGATTAGTAAGTAGAAACTAAACACTTTGGATTAATAGTCAAAATATAAGCATCCTGTTTGTTTGGAGATTAGTTAATGGGTCATTAGCTGTTGAAATAACATATATGCTTAGTTCCCTTTGCTCCAGGGAAAGACAAGAATCACGTTGAGAAATGCATTTAAATTTTGGTTTGGTTGGGTATTCTCCAAAGGGGGGACTGTTTGGAGAGTTGGCCAAAAAGCAGAAGCCCCTGTCTAGAAATAATGGGGCCTGTTAAGTGGAAGCCATGTAATGCTTTTCTCCATTTTGCTTGGCCAAGCCAGCTAAGCTGTAAACTTTAGCCTCAACTACTTAACTTTGGGTCATTACAACCCGGGATTAAACCATTGCTTTGTTTCACCTTCAGCATTGTGAAAATGATGAGCCAGAAAGGAACGTGGGGGATTGTTCTGTGCCTTAACAGACTAAGAATCAGACCCATTTGGCAACCAACAGTGAGGAAACTGGAGTCTCTTTCAAGACTTCAAGCCCTTTGGAGGAATGCTATTTCTATAGGAATTTAGGAAAGTGTTCCACAGTCTACAGAGTACATGCAAGGGGGAGGGGGGGCATGGAAAAGAGAACAGTACTGTGTGTATATTCTTTTATTTTAGTTTCTGTTAGCTGATTTGCATCAATTTTATTTTCCATTTTATGGCTTTTATTTTTCTCTCAGGAGCAATAATCACAGGCAGGGCTGGCAATGCCGAATTAAAGAAACTGTACCAAGGATGTCCCCTCCCCTCAAAGTTTTGTGCCAGTTTCTACTTTCTGAGCCTGCCTTCTGCCTCTCTCCGTTCTGTGTTTTCTCTTGGATTTCTTTCCTTTGTTTCTGAGATCCTGACATGGTGACAAACACAGAATTAGCAGGAGGAAACACTGGTCCAGGTGGTTCTCTGCCTCCAACTCTCTGTGTGATTTTTTTTTTTAAACAATTTATTCAAGTATACCATTCATACATGAACATACATAAACTATAAGTGTTCAGTAAACGTCGTGAACTTATAAAACAAACATGCATAACATCATATAGGTCTCCCACACATCACCCTACCACAAACACCCTGCATTGTTGTGAAACATTTGTTAACAAATTATGAAAGAGCATCATCAAAGTATTACTACTAACTATAGTCCATATCTTCCTCCGGTATACATTTTTTTTTAAAGGATTTATTTACTTATTTACTTACTTACAGAGTAATTTCTGTGCTTCTTTGTTAGCAGTACCTACCAGCAGGTAACTGCAATACTTTTGAGGTTGTGATGACTGTAAATATTGTTAATATTTCTGACACTGTATTGTGATATGGAAATGTCTGAGATTTAATAGTAACAAAGCCATACTGCTAATACTACTATGGTTTGCTGCCTGCATTCATAATTGAGGGAAATAGTAAATTTCAATTAAAAGTTAGTGAAAATAAAGATGTAATTTCTTTTCTGGGCTCATGGTTCTTCTGAATTCTGTCCATCATATCTCAGGGACTCAAGGTCCATCGCTCTGGCTAAGGCCCCTAGAATATAGTGTAATGGCGCCCACTGGCAAGTAGTAATTGTTTATTTGACATTTAGAACCACAACTCTCTCTGTCTCTGTGAATGACACAACTCCTGATTTCTCAGTGCCTCATGCCCAGTCTCATACAAGGGTGTGATACCACAGTTGTGGAAAGAGCATGGGCTTTAGAGTATTCCAGATATGGGTTCTATCTTATGCTAGTTGAGTAACCTTGAACAGATCCCTTAACCTCAGTCTGCACCTCAGTTTCCTGAAAGGTTTAGCTGTTCTCTTCCCTGGAGAAATTATCATGGCTGTCACATAGGTGTGAAAGTCTTGAAAAATAACATGTTCTGTATAAATTCAAGGACTCATTTCATACCAAAGAAAATGCTAGTAGCCTTTTAGAAGGCTCTGTTCTGTATATCTGCATCACTAGAATAATCTGCCTACATTTCCAAGAACTGGAGTATAACTGATAGGTCATCTCCTTCTGTGCTGATTAATGGAGAGGTATTGGAATAATAGAAACAGTTACTACCTGCAGATTCCCTCTGGTGATAGCTTTATTCTTATCTCAAAGGCAGCTCAGTTTGGCTCAAATGAAACTATCAAGTTTTTCTCTTTGATAAATATTCTGTTCCTTAAAGCAGCATTCCCATTTACTTCAAAACAATTATTTGGCCCACTTTATAGATTATGACCACTTTATGGAAGTAACTTTTCTCTCTTGTCTAGTATTCTTATGTGCCACCCAGATGTTAGGAGGAGCAGCTTTGATTTTTGATTTTCAAAATTGGTTCTTTTTCGTATTTAGGTTCATGTTACATAATAAAGGATAATAGGAAATGTACAGCATTTCTTTTTTTTTTTTTTTAAGATTTATTTATTTATTTACTTTTCCCCCCCTTGCTGCTTGTGTTTCACTGTGTCCATTCGCTGTGTGTTTCTTCCGTGTCTGCTTATCTCCCCCTTGCTGTGAGGTCCTGCTGCATCAGCCCACCGCGCCGCGCGGCCGGCCTGCTCTCACAAGGAGGCCCCGGGAAGCGAACCCGGGGCCTCCCATATGGTAAACGGGAGCTCTATCCATTGAGCCACACCCGCTTCCTGTACAGCATTTCTGATCATAGTACTCAGGTATGACTCTCACCACCCACTTTGCTAACCTTAGTTTAAGTTACTTAATCAGTCCTGAAGATCTCTTATCATCAGGGCTATGATGTTGCAAATGTTAAAGGATCTTAACATTATATGAGTTAAGTTTTGGGCCAAGCACTTTAGAAACTATTAAGTGATATACAAACAGTAAGAATTGCTGTTACCTTTAATTATTATGCCTTATTAATCAGTTTGCTATTTTGCCTTTAGCATCAGTGCCCAATGCTAGAGCCCTCTTGGCTGTTTGCATTATCTTGAGATGCCTTAGCTCTCTCTGTGTAACAAGGGCCTGTCTTTCCCCATGGGGTCCTTGAGTTAGGGCAACTGGGGTGTGGTAAGATGAAGGTCTCTTAACCTTGCTGGCCTTTTTTATTTTCCCAATTGCTTTTTTTTTTTTTTTCAAGATTTATTTACCACACCCACCCCCCCCTTGTCTTTGCGCTCATTGTCTGCTCTCTGTGTCCATTCGCTGTGTGTTCTTCTGTGTCTGCTTGTCTTCTCTTTAGGCAGCACCGGGAAACGATCCTCAGACCTTCTGGAGTGGGAGAGAGGTGCTCAATCTCGTGTACACCTCAGCTCCCTGGTCTGCTGTGTCTCTTATTGTCTCTCCCTGTCTCTCTTTTTGTTGCATCATCTTGCTGTGCCAGCACTCCTGCGTGGGCCAGCACTCCGCATGGGCTAGCTTACCTTCCACCATGAGGCCCCGGGAATCAAACCCTGGACCTCCTATATGGTAGGTAGGAGCCCAGTCACTTGAGCCACATCCGCTTCCCTCTGATTGTTTTTTTGTGG
>JAQZBX010054295.1:0-18679 GCA_029593785.1 Cabassous unicinctus
CTTTAATGTTTAAAATCATATCAGACTCAAGGGGAGACTGGCTTTAAGCTGGGGTGGGGCGGGAGGGAGTCAGAAAGCTGCAGCAGCCCAGCTTCAGTGCAGGAGCCAGTCAGCCTCCTTCCCTGCCTCTGTGTGGACCAGGAGGGACTCTGTGCTGACTGCAGGGTTCAGGGAGACCCTGTCTCCATCCCGTGTCCTTTGCTCAGCTCTGCCTTTCGATTGTTCTCCTTATCTTAGCAAATATTTAGAACATTATGTTTTCGACAGCCCTTACCTGGAGGAGCCAGGTGGACAGTGGAGACTTCACCCACTCGGGTTTCTCTGTACTTATATTCCTTAAAGGACATCACCTCTTCACGCCTGGGCTTGCGGGGTGTCTGCAACAGAAACACCAAGCGTGGACAGCCTTCTAGCAACATGAGGGGCCCCGGCTGTGGCGGCTGCTGCCGGGCTGAGACCCCCTTGCTGAAGCTTGTGACCTGGCGAGAATCTGGGCAGGGGCAAGACACTGGCCCCCAGGGACCCTCCCGGCCATTACTCTAGGAGATTCTCCCCAGTGTGGGCACCAGAAACCAGGAACTTGAAATAAAATGACCCTTTGGAATGTGGGAGAGGAGGTTTGTCCAGGGCGAGTGCATGTTAAGCGGGTGTGCGCTTAGGGTTTTGACGAGCGTGGGCAGGTGTGTTGTACAGGTGCTCTGTGCATTGACAGGTGGGCTGGCAGGTATAAGAGTCTTCTCTGGGCGTGGGAGCGTGGGTTCACCCGGGGCAAAATGGGTCAGTGGAGCCTTGACCTTCTCTGCTCTTTGCCCAAGGACTCTCAGGCCCTCAGCCTCTCCTCCAGCCCTGCGTTGTCCATGGCCACATAAGGCACTTCCTTCTCCTCGACTGTCCCCCAGCCCAGCCCGTGGAGATGCTGACCTGAGAGACACCAGCTCACAACATCGCAGTGAGCGGCAAGTGGGGCTGTCAGGGGCTACCCAGCTTCCAGCCTTGAGGCAGGTGTATGCAAAGAGCACGCCGGACACCTCCTGCACTAGCTGCAGTGGCCACTATAGCCCGAGCATAGCACCAAAAAACCCAGTATAGCTTAAACGTTAAGACATTAAATTATATCTTACACCTTTAAATATTCATGTACCTCATGTCAGGAGGCACGTAGAGCTACAGATTTAACATTAACCAGAGCAGCCGCTCCACCGAGGGATGTGTAACTGTGCGCTCCCTAGCTACACCCTCACGCCCATCATCATCCGCACGTCCGTCATTATCGACAGTATCCCTTCCCTCCCGTCCACACCACCCTCCCATCCTTATCATCCCAGATGGCTCAGCACCAGGTGCCATGCAAGTTTTAAGACTAACCGAGGAAGCAAAAACTAATGAAATTTTCCAGACCCTTCTTAGAAATGTCACCCTGATGAGTAACTTTCTTTCAACCTGTACAACAGCTGTGAGGAAAAGCCCTAACAAAGGGGCTGATTCGAGATTGGTTACGTCTCCGGCTTCTCACGGGCAAATAAAGCCACTTTTCCTTCCTGGCCTGGTTGGGTGTGTTCATTCTGCCGCACCAAGTGATGGACGCAGCCAAGGCCCACCCCAGCCCCCTCCAACCTCGCGCCCAGCATGGGGCCAGGCATCCTTGTGAGAACGGCATGTTTGGTGGAGCCCTGGGTCCCCAGGGAAAGACATTCAGGAACCCTGGCTCTGGGCGGCCAGCGTGCTTTACTCTGGCAGGAACCTCTTGCCCTGGGTGTCTAGGACCCCTAAAGGCGGTGGGCTATGAAGGAGAGCAGGTTCTGTGTGTGTGTGTGTGTGTGTGTGTGTGCGTGCTATTCTTGCTATTCTCAGTCGTGTACTAGTTTCTCCCAAAACTGTAAGTGACCTTTTGCCTTGCTTGGTTTTGGGGCTTGAAAAGAGTAGGGAAGGGAGCAGTCCCTGGTGTAAGGAAGCGCTGCTGACTTTGGTTGCCTAGGCCTTGTTTCTGTACTTGTTTAACTAGAATGGGAAATAACCAAGTTCAGAAGTGAAGTGTCAGAGCGACCCGCTGGGTTGCATCATTAGACATTGAGAACAATTTGGATATGAGCCTGTGACTAAAAGAGAATGATCATCTTTGTAAGGAAAGTCTGACCTCAATATGCATTAGAAAGTGGGCTTTTGGGAAGCGGCTGTGGCTGAATTGGTTGGGCTCCCGTTTACCATATGAGAGGCCCCGGGTTCGATTCCCGGGGCCTCCTGGTGAAGGCAAGCCGGCCCGCACGGCGTGGTGAGCTGGTGCAGAAAGATGATGCAACAAAGGGAGACAAGCAGACACAGAGAAACACACAGCAAATGGACACAGCGAGCACAAGCAGCAAGGGGGGGATAAATAAATAAAAATAAATCTTAAAAATAAATTAGAAAGTGGGAAGAAATGGCCAGCATAAAGATCTTTACAGTATAATACTACTCTGCAATTAGACCTATTCTGTAGAAATTTAAGTAAATGGGATGAAATCCTTGCCTCCAATGCTTTATGGCATTAGCCCAAAATGAGAAACTTCAGATAGAATGTTTTGGAATCAGTGTACTGCCAATTAGTCAGCTCCCAGGTCCCAAGCGCCACCCCAGTGGGCTAAGGAATTCATTAATCAACCATCTGTACAAGAGCTGAAGTTAAATAATTGCAAGGACTCTAACTTGACAGATGAGATCTCAGAGCCTATTAGTGTCTCAAGTACCTCGAGAATTGAGAGCCACTGCTCCTATTCCTCCCCCACCTTTATATCAGGGGAATAAAACCAGACCTGAATTGTCATTAGAGCCCCAGAAATGGCCTCTCCACCCCACACCAGGAGTGGAATAGCTTTTAGGCAGGGCGCCTCTACCTCAGCAGGGCAAAGCCAGGGCCAATTCCCTGTCTGGCAAGTACCCACAGGGACAGACTGACCAATAACCTGGGGCGGTTTATATGCACAGGTGCCATTCTCAACATCGGATCTATATAATTGGAAATATGGGTCGCTGGCAATATGCATCCTAGTTCTGAATTAGCTACCATACAATATGTAAAATCCCTGGGAGCTACCCTGACTGGGATAAAAAATCATGCTCCTAATTATCTTAAACTCCCCTCGGATACTACTTTACACAGTTATCAACCTGGAGACTGGGTGTGGCTGCACACCTGGAAAGACCAATATCCCCAGGCACAACTAAACCTAAAGCTGGTTGACCCTGCCTGGGGTTACCTGTCACTCACTCTTCTCTTAAGTTGCAGGGCATCCAACTTTGGACACATCATACCAGAGTCAAGCTGCGAACGTTCCTGCATGGTGATATCCCACCAGTGAGCCAAAAAGCAGCTGTCACCATCAGCCCTCGCTCCCCCCACACCGCCACGGGCCCGGAGCACGAGGACACTGGCGAACCATTAGAAGGACTCAAACACTTGTTTAAAAGAACTCCTGCTAAATAAGCTGGCTGCTATTACCATCACCATCATCAACCTTATTTATGTTCTTGTCTAAAGTTAGTGTGGCTGGTGTTCTCATGTATTTAATTTCGACCTCCCAAATCCTGCCTGTAAAAACACAAGATAATCTACTCAGTGGGCACAGTCCTATGCCACCTCTATAAATCAGTGTAACTGTTGGTGAAGCAGGCTAGTAAAATAGGCAATCAATACACAGATCTGGAACCTGGCAAGAAGACCACGTGGATATCAACACCCCCAGGATGGCTGCTGGAAGACCCTCGTGAGATTTCTACCATCCAGAATGAGATTTCCTCTGGAAGCCAGGAGAAGCCCCGGATATTCTCCAGGGGCCTTATAATTGGGCCCTCCTGGGGAATTGATGAGTGGGGTAATCAATCAAAACAGGAAATAGCTGGGACTCCTCCCTTGTCATTGGCAAAGGGGTGGAATAATTAATGGTTTAAAAGCTGTCTCTTCCCTCCCCTTGCCTTCTGCACCCTGCTCTCGCCGTGTTCCCCCTACCCCCACCCCCACCCCACACAGATCAACACGCAAGTAAAACCTGGGCATTTATAATCTATAATGGGAAATTGCAGTCTATAAACCAGCCCTCTTTATCACTCTTCAGCCCCTTCCTCTCTCTGGGACCCATGATCTGTTATTTTCTCCCATTTCTCCTCCCTCCCTCCCTTAATAAATTACTGGCCTAACTAACCCGACGTGCTCTGAAATTCATAACAAGCATAGTCAAGAACCTAGACAAAATCCGGTAACACTGGTTTTGTGGACAATTACCTTTTTCTAGTATATCTGACCTGCCTTGGTGGATATCCCCACCACAAGGAATGGACCAGAAAACCTTTAAGTCACCAATAAAAGAAAATAAGTTTATCCCAACCAGGACATCACCTTGTATTTTCTGATAAGGTTACTACTAAAAATGCCTTACAATATTCTTATCAGTTAGATGATAAAACAGATAATCTAACTGTAAGAGAAAGGGATGGCCTTTCCAACTTTGGGATGGAATGACTGGCTCGTGCTAGGATATGGCAAGCTAAGTCAGATAGCACCTCTTTGCTGGGAACAAAGAAATCATTCTACACAGCACAACCCATCTCTAACCTGAAGGTTAGGACACTTACCACCTGAGAATTGAAAGCGCACCATCACTTTATTAGCTAGCAATTCGTTTGGAAGTGACTGGGCGAAAAGACCCGGAATATACTGGGTGGCCCTCAACAGGACCCAATGAACTTGTGGAACAAACTTGTGGCCCTTCTTCCCTCCAGGTTGGATAAGTAGATGTACTTTGGAATTGTGTTGGGCACAAGGAATTGTACATAGTTTCCTTCCATCTGCAGTAACAAATCTACCACTATTACAAACTAGGTGGACTCGTTCTATTTTTCGCTGGTGTGACCATCTAGCAGCCATCTTCATCCCTTCCGCTGGAGTCAAGGATGTGATCATCCAGGTGGTAGCCTTAAACACCTTTATCACTCAGGCGCTAAATGACAGTTACCATGGCATAGCCCCAACGAACGCAGAAGTGACTTTAATGTGCAAAGCTGTTTTCAAAACCGAGTGGCCTTAGACATCTTAACTGCCTCTCAAGATGGGGCTTGTGCTAATAATTAAAACAGAACGTTGTACCTATATTCCCAATGAGTCAAGACATGTCTCCTCCCTTTCACCATATGAATAATCAGAGTCAAGCCTCATCTGCTCCCACTACTAGTTTTGTTTCTGTGATTTGTTCAGTGGGTTGCCTGCAGAAATTGGTTCCTGACTAGAACCTTCCTCCAAACGGGGCTTGTAGTTTTTTTCTAATAATTTTAACCTCGGTGCTTCTTAAATGTATCCTCTCCTTATGCAATTTAATATTAATGCAAATAATTACCAGACCTTTCTCCTTATTCGGAACACCTTCCTCCCCTGAAGCAGGTCTCCATCACTCTGAAACGAAATCAGAATTATCTGCGCGTAGTAAGTCAACGTTTCCATCAAAACTGCTAACTGCTATGCTCCACCTCAGCAGGCAGGTCAAACGGTGCCCAAATCCCCATGACCGAAATGTATATTTAATCAGGGGGAATTTGTAGCACTGAAAAACACAGTATAGCTTAAACATTAAGACATTAAATTAACCTTACACTTTTAAAAATTCAGTGTAACCCTTGCACATGTCAGGAGGCACGTAGAGCTACAGATTTAACATTACCCAGAGCAGCCACTCCACCGAGGGATGTGTAACTGTGCGCTCCCTAGCTACACCTTCACGTCCATCATCATCCGCACGTCCGTCATTATCGATAGTATCCCTTCCCTCACATCCGCAACACCCTCCCATCCTTATCACCAAAGACTGCTTGGCATGCAAGTTTTAAGACTAAGGAAGCAAAAACTAATGACATTTTCCAGTCCCTTCTAGAAATGCACCTTGATGTCTTACCGGGACCTCCACCTCTGCTTGCAGGCATCAGGGGGCCTGCACGTGCCTGCACCTGGCTGTGCCCCCTCTGGGCTGAGCGCCCCTTTCAGGAAGGGCCCTGTGTGCTCCTCCCTCCCTCCCTGCATCCGAGGACCCAGCAAAGGGCCTGGCAGGTCAGAGGGCAAAGACATAAGCAGCTCTAGCAAAGGATGGGGGTCAGCGGGCCAGGGCCCCTGCCAGGGTCTTCTCTATCTCATCTCGAGGCAGCCAGGGCAGCCAGGGCAGCCAGGGCTCGACAGGGCCCAGAGTCGCTCCCCTTCCAGGGTGCAGGAGGGGACTTTTCACTCCCTCCCCAAATGTCCCAGGCCGTGTCCAGGGTCTTCTGCACAGCAGATGGTGGGATACGTAATCGGGCAGGGAGTAGGCACAGGGACGGGGCAGTGCCCTTCCAGAGCCAGTCCAGATGCCCTGTCCCCTCCAAAATATATGCCAGCAATTTTTCCGTTTTTGGGAACTGTATGAGGCCAGCTTGTTCCTTTCTTGCTGACAACCAGGCCTGTCCCACCTCGGGATTTTCGGACCCCAGACATCTAAGCTGATGGGAGGGGAGGCTTCAGAGACCGGAAGGCTGAAATTGGATATACATTGTATGGCAGGACAAATGCCTTGGGAGAAATAGGAGGGAGGAAGGAGCTCTTAGAGGCTGAGAAGGGAAGGAGTCCCAGCCAGAGCCGAGGCTGGCAGCAGGCCTGGGGGTGGCCCCCTGGATAGGCCCCGCTCGGGTTCCTCCCCAGCCCACCCGGAGCGCCGCTCCCATCACAGCATCCCCAGCTCCGCTCCGCGCCCGACCCAGCCAAGGCAGACGCCGCCCAAAGACCTCGCTGGCCTGCACGGAAGAAAGGACTTTTAAACAACAAATACGGTTTTCCATTAAAGCCTTTAAAAGACAGTCTCTGGAGCAGCTGCGCCTGGGGCTGGGAGTCCCCGCCGAGGCCTTTTCCCAGGGCTGCCCTCCTCATACCAAAGTGCAGAATTTCACTTTCAGTTTCCTTCTAACAATTCTCAGGAAGGCTCCATTTAAAAACAAAATACTTGCTCTAAATGCAAAGGCTTTTGATTGCCTTCATCAAAGCATGGAATCACTGGTGCTTAGCGCCCGAACAGAGACCTAAAGGTAAGCTTTCTCTTTCTTCGTTAAGGGATAGAATCCTACTAAGGGTGCTGCAGCCCCGCTAGTTTTTACCAGTTTACCTGAAGAGAAGATAAGGATAGAGTAAGAAAGTTTCAAAAAAATAAAAAATACAAAATCAATAGAACGGCACATGTTTATAAATATTACACATCACATGTTAAAAGTCAGAAAAATGTCAGTATCTAACAAACAGTTAACTAATTTTTTCCACTTTATTCAGTATGTTTCTCCATAGTTCCCTAAGGAGGGAACTCTTAACCTCGCTACTTAACAGAAAATAGGTAAAGAAATGAAGGAGTACTATAAAAAAGAGGGACCCAAACAAGTTCCTCATAATGCCTTTCCTTTATAAAACATGCTTAAAAACTGCCTTGATCCCACTCATGAGGCTATATTTTTAGCTAAAAAAGTAAAATCTACTCCTCCCTCTCCTGCTCCTCAGAAAGAGATTAATAAAGAGAAATTATTCCATGGGGCGTCAGCTCCTATACTGTTAAAAAAAGAAAGTTCTAACTCAGATTCTAAAAAATCAAATACAAATTCTAATAAACTTTTGCCTCCTAAATTTGAGCAGGAGTTAGAGAATGCTGCGGCTAGATATCATAATGATAAATTTACTTTCCCTGTAGTTAAGAAAAGGCCTAAAGGAAAAATTAAAAATAATTACGTAAAAAAAAAATCTGATATAAGATTTATGGCAACAATAAGACAGGCTAAAGCAGAAGGTGATAATTCACTTTCTCATGTTTTCCCTATAATACAAAGAGCAAAAGAGAATGATGCCCCTAAATGGGAGCCTATATCATTTAAACTATTAAAAAAATTAAAAATGGCTGTAAAAAATTTTAGTCCCTCTTCTCCTTATACCATCCAAATGTTGGAAATTTTACAAAGCCAATAGTTAACTCCTTTTGATTGGATGGCTACTACAAAATCTTGTTTAAAAGAAAGTGCCTTTTTACTATAAAAATCAAATTTTAAGGAAAGGGCTAAAATCTTAGCCCAAAGATACCACAATAGGCGTCATCATATTACTTATAACATGCTAACAGGAACAAGAGATTATATAGCTCCACAAGTTCAACTAAAACTTTCAAAAGATGTGTTAAAGAATATTAACAATTTAGCCATGAAAGCTTAAAAAAAATTAAAAAACACAGGAGCCTCTACTTTCCTTACTTCTATAAAACAGAAAGCTAATAAACCATTTAAAAAATTTTTAACAAAAATTCAAAAAGCGGCCTCCAAAACCATAAATAATAAAGAAGCTAAAAAAATAATTGTTAAACAATTAGCTTTTAAAAATGCTAACCCAACATGCCAAGCCTTACTGAAGCCAATTAAAAAGGAAGGCACTATTAGTGATTATATAAAAATGTACATAAATACAACTCCTGCCCATATCCAGGGTATGACAATTACAGCGGCCTTAAAAGGTAAATCTTATTCTGATTACTTAAAAAACTTAAATAGAAAACAAAACAATAATAAAAGAAGAGCCTGCTTTAATTGTAGTCAAACAAAACATTTTACTAGAGAATGTCCTCAAAAAGATCAAAAACCTATAGTTAAAAATACTACAACAGAAAAAAATAAACCAAAAACTGTTTGTCCTAGATGTGCCAAAAGTTACCATTAGCTAAAAAACTACAAATCTAAGTTTCATAAAAACAGAACTCCTTTACTAAATTCTTCTAAGAAACAAAATTCTCCTCAGGTGGCTGTTAATTACGCTAAGTCAAAAAACGAGAAAGGGGGCCATCCCCAGGCCCCTGCCAACAAGTAGGAAAGTCACCCTCCTCAGAGTTAGGAGCCAAAAACTTTACAAAACAATTTATATCAAACTTGGCCAGAGCCTCCCCAGGGAGTACAGGATTAAACCTACCATTAAATAAACATATGATTATATCTCCTAATACACAAGTCACTTTACTATCCACTGGAATATATGGGCCTTTACCTCCTAATACAACAAAACTTATTATAGGCAGAAGTAACATTTCTAGATCAAGATTAATGGTTTTGCCAGGGGTAATAAATTCAAATTATACAAAAAAAATTAAAGTTATAATTCAGTCTCCTACTAAAACAATTTAGTTGTTTCCAGGACAGAGAATAACACAACTTCTATTATTACCATATATAAATCTTCCTGCCTCTAAAGTTTTGATGCCTAATAGAAAAACTAAAAATTTTAAGTCTACTGATATAGTAGCTTAAATACAAAAAATAAAAGAAAAAAGGCCAATAAAAGATATATTATTAAATAAAAAAGTGTTTAATAAATTAATTAATACTGAAACAGATGTTACTTGTATATCTAAAAAAAACTGGCCGAGTAATTGGCCTACCAGACACAGTTTAACTTCTTTAACAGGCTTGGGACAAGCTAACAACATAGCTCAAAGTTCCTCAATCTTGCCTTGGTCTAATGGGCAAGTCAAGGAAACCGTACAGCCTTATATAATTCCATCTTTACCCTTTACCCTATAAGAAAAAGATATTCTGTCTCAAATAAATATAAAAATTAGAAACAACTCAGCTTTTTTATCCTAAGGGCCACTGTCCTCCCTACAACAAATAAAATAATATAAAAAAATAATAAGCCTGTGTGGGTGGAACAGTGGCCCCTTAACTATAAAAAATTACAAGCTACAACAGAGATAATTCAGAAACAGTTACTATTGGAACACATTAAGCCATCTCATAGTCCTTAAAATACTCCTATTTTTATAATTAAAAAAAAATCTAAAAAGTAGCGATTATTACAAAACTTAAAGGCTATTAATAAAACCATAGTTACTATAGAAGCCTTACAACCTGGTCTCCCTACGCCCACAGCCATTCCAAAATCATTTACAATTTATGTCATAAACTTACAAAATTGTTTCTTTTCTATTTCTTTACACAAGAAAGATCAAAAAAAGTTTACTTTTAGTCTACCTTCAATTAATTACCAGAAACCACATCAAAGGTTTCAGTAAAAAGTTTTACCTCAAAATATAAAAAATAGCCCCACCTTGTGTCAAAAATTTATAAATCTAGCACTTTTAAAAGTTAAAAATCTTTTTCCACAAGCTTATATATTACATTATATAAATAACATCTTATTGGCCTATAAACTTTTAGATAATTTACAAAATTTACTACAAATTACAGTAGAATTTCTAGCTAAATTTAAGCTAAACATAGCCCCTAATAAAATTCAAACTACTCCGCCACTAAAATATCTAAAAAAGATTATTTCCTCACCTAAAGTGTTAATACAAAATATAGAAATTAAAACAAATAACTTAAAAACCTTAAATAATTTTCAAAAAGTTCTAAAAAACATCAATTAGATTAGACCGTATTTAAAATTAACTACTAAAGATTTAAAACCTCTATTTAACATTTTAAAAAAAGATTCTAACCCTTTGTCTCCTCAAGTTCTCACAGAAGAAGAAAAAAAATCTTTAAACCTGGTTAACTCTACTCTTACTAAGGCGGTTTTAACTCAGGTAGATTACAGCCAGCCTTAAAGTCTTATAATCTTTTCAACTCCTTACACCCCTACTGCTTGCCTTTGGCAAAACAAACCCATAAAATAAATACATTTAGCTGTCACTCCTAAAAAAAATTTGGTTACTTACCCAAAATTAATTACTTCTTTAGTTCTCAAAAGACACAAGCATAGTAAAAAGTTACTTTAAAAAAACCCTTCTACTATTATTCTCCCATACAAAGAAAAACAATTTACTTTTCTGTTAAGTAAATCTACAGATTGGGCTTTAGCCTTTTTAAAATTCCTCAAAAAAATTTCTTATCATTTACCAACTAACCCTTTACTTATTTTTGTTTCAAAAAATACTTTAATATTTCCTAAAAATTATTCTTTAAATCCTCTGCCAAAAGCTCAATTAGTTTTTACAAATGGCTCATCCAATGGCCAAGCTGCTATAGTTAAAAATAAACAATCAAAAACTATAGTTACAAATAAAACTTCTGCCCAGCGTACTAAATTAATAGCTGTAATTTCAGTGTTTAAAACTGTTTCAAAGCCTTTCAATTTATTTACTAATTCTCATTATATATATTCCTTATTTCCTCAAATTAAAACTGCTGTTATATCACAACAATCTAATATATTTTCTTTACTGTTAACCTTACAGCAGGTTATACAAAAGAAAAATAAAAAATATTATGTAGGCCATATTCACAGCCATTCAGGTCTGCCAGGGCCTTTAACAATAAAAAATTCTACAGCTAACCTGGCTACCAAAAAAATATGTATAATAAAAAGTACTAAGCTTACAAAAAAATCTCATGCTCTACACCATCAAAATACAACTGCTCTCAAACATAAATTTAATTTAACCAAAAAACAAGCTAAACAAATTATTAAAAATTGTTCTACTTATATAACTTTTCTCCCTCAGCCTTCTACTAAGATAAATCCTAAAAAATTAAAACCCAATATTTTATAACAAATAAATATAACTCATATACCTTCCTTTAAAAAACTATGTTATGTTCATGTTACAATAAATACTTACTCCCATTTAACTTTTGCTTCTGCCCGTGCAAAAAAAGCTTTAAAAAATATAGTTCAACATATAATTCAGTCTTTTGCTTACATAGGGCTGCCTCAAAGGCTAAAAACAGATAATACCCCCGCTTACACTTCTAAAAAATTTCAACAATTGTGCCTTAATTATAATATTCATCATACAACTAAAATTCCTTATAATCCACAAAAACAAACTATCATTAAAAGAACTCATCAAAACTTAAAAAATCAAATAAAAAAGATTACCAGTACAAAAAAATACTATACTCCTCATCATATTTTATCTCATGCTCTGTTTATATTAAATTATATAAATCTAAATAAAAAAAAACCCAGTGCTATAGAAAGGCATTAAAAACCTCAAAAAGTAACTGCTCAAGTTTATATAAAATAAAAAAATATACTAACTAAAATATAAAAAAAACCTGATGTTTTGTTAACATCAAAAAAAAAATATGCTTATATGTTTCCACAAAATGCCAAAACGCCAGTCTAAATTCCCAACCAATACATTCAGCCCGCGGCGCCTCCTCAACAAAAAAAAAATAAAAACATACCTCCCACCCATACAAAAAACAACCACAAATAAATCACCCCTAACAAAAAACAACATTAAAAATACATTACTTTCACCCTTAAAAAGCCTCTGTTTAACAAGTTTTCATCCCATCACTCAAACAACCTCTACTCAAAAGGCTGTTCTCCCATCCAACGCCCAAACAATAATAGATATTAACAATAAACCCCCTTCTCCTACAACTCTTTTTCTGGCTATGGTAGCGTTGCTCTTGCTTCAAATATCTAATGTTAACTCTCAACAATCTTATTAGGCTTATATTCCTAATCCTCCTATTTTTCATGTGTCTTCTTAGAGATATAACTTTCCTAAAGTCTTTACTAATAATACTAAATTGTTAAAAAGTCTACCTAACTATAATATTCCTCATAGAACCAACAAACAACATAATTATTAAAAATATTAGCCAAGCTAAATTAAAACCTACTAAAAAATTAACTAAAGGATTATAAACAAACATATTTCATTCTATCAACCCCACTGTGTGGTAAACAAGTCTCTCTCATTCTATTATTATACTTCTAATAATTATTGTCTTAATTGTTATTCTTCCAGTCATCTTCAAAATAATTCTGTCTTCTATTAAAAATTTAAAAACTCAACTGTTCAGCTTCATTTTAAAAAATAAAAAAAAAAAAAATGTGGCGGCCATCAACAGAGGTGCTTAGCTCTCATCAGAGGAGAGCTAAGCACTTCAAAACTTAGAGCCTAATTTCACCCTGTTTATACTTTTACAAAAGCCATTTTTTAAGCTCCTTGAGAAATATGCCTCATTAGGCACTAAACTAGTTAGTCAATAACGGGCAACAGAACTCTCCCTCTCTCTCTCCCTCTGCGGCAAAGCCGCTGAGTCAACCTAAGACAGGGGCCTAGCCAATTGCTGCCATGGTTTCCAATAACGGGTAAAACCCAGCTGCCGTTTAACACGGTCCTAACCTAAAACAAACAACTAAACCTCCCCTCTCTCTGCGGCAAAGCCGCTAAGTCAACCTAAGACAGGGGCCTGGCCAATTGCTGCCATAGTTTCCAACGACGGGTAAAACCCAGCTGCCGTTTAACACAGTCCTAACCTAAAACAAACACAGTCCCCCCAAATATCATTAAGGCCTCTATTTCCCCCAGCAGGTTAATCATAATTGTCTACCTACATACAAAATCAATGGCCTATTTATTGTGATTTAACTGCTAACGTCAATAGTTTAAATTTATTACTTACACAGTTAAAAAAAAACAATAGTCTTATAATAATTAAACAACACATATAATCTCAATAATTATTCTAGGACATTTAAGCTTGTCAGGTTATTTAGATTTTAGCAAAAAATACAAAAATATACTATAAGTAGAAACTGTTACCTAGTTCAAGGTCTTAATAACTCTTTAAATAAAAACAAGTTTAACATAAAGTTTTAACCACAATCCTAATTTATCTAATCTTAAACATCAGAATAGGAACTACTAAGTCACCAGTTGCTGTTCCGTAAAAAGTTTACATCTTGTTGCCATAAAACTAAAAGTGCTTACCTAAAGTCAGTTATACAAAGAGAATGCTTACGCTTGCCAAAAAATTGAATATAAAAACTGAGCTATCCTACAATAAAATATAAGATATACAACGATTCTCACTCAATTCGGTGTGCGACTCATCATTTCTCGCCAACGCCCTTAACCACCTTCAGCCTTGCTCCCTCGTGCCTCGGCTGGACCGCGGCAGTGCTTGAAAGCCCCCTGGAAGCAGCAGGAATGGGAAGAGAAGCCCTGCCGTCCTGCCCTGCTTGGGAAAACCAAGGTCTCTTCCAACAAGAACCCTGGCAGCCATGTTCCTATTCTGGGAGGGGAGGGGAGGCGTTAGGAGGCGGAGGGATGCCGACTACCCACTCCCACCCACTCCCACCCACCGAGGACATTTCGTCTAGCAATCACTTAGAAATACTGGGCAGAGGGCATGGGGGCAGACCAGCTGAGAGCCTGCACCCCACTGGCAAAGACTGCAGGTGGTGGGTGCCTTAGACCAGGTGTGCCGGAGTGGCTCCCTGCCTGGTCCACTCTGGCTCCAGCAGCCTCACGCGTCACCTGTAGGGTAGGACTGCACTGCTGTGGTCTATCACCTGCATCTGCAAGAGGGGCTCTTTTCTGCCCAAACAGCATCAGGGTTCTGTTATCTTAGGAGATGAGTAACGGAGTGGGAAGAGAGATGCTATTGGTTAGGCAACTCATTGTGGCTACCCATCATGCTGACCCATCTCCTTGTCCTCTGTAACAAAATGGGTCCATTAAAGAACTGCAAAGAGACTAGAGTCAGTTCTCAAATAATCCAACTGAAACCCTAGAGAACCTGGCATTACAAATGGGGAAGATTGACTCACTAGAGCCTGGACGATAGGGCAGCTGGCTTGCAGAGGCCCCCATTAAGAGATCCCATGGCCTGTGGACTCGGAAGGTTGCCCCACCCCCACACACAACACCTTCCACAGGCCCCATGTCCCCTCACCCAGACGCAGCTCCAGTCACAATGGCCCAGCCATTGGACTTGGACTTGGTCCAAAGTGAACTGTAATTCTTTAATAGTGCTAGGACAAAATTGTGCTCTAATGTCAGCATGGCGCTTGCTCTTTCCATTTTGTTTGAAATGTGAGCCAAGTAGTTTCAGTCTGCTGTGAAGTTAGCATTGCCAGGAACTTCTACAAAAATAATCTCATTTTTTTTCAGCATTTAATAGTGAAAGATACTAACACATTAATGGTGATTCATTTCTAGTTTAATATAAATTAAGGATGTTTTCTAGTTGTGCAGGAATGCTAGCAACTTAGTTTTGACAATTGTTTAAATATGCCATGTTAAGCTTAGGTTTATAAAAAGTAAAGCTAAATTCATAAAAAAAAGAAAGTTGATAAACTGGGTCTTTGTCATTTGCTTTAAAAAATAGAAAATAAATGCTAATGTGTTTGGTGCAAAAAAAATACAACAGAAGTCCGTTGAGAGAAGATTGGATAAATAAATCGTGATGTATTCATACAGTGGGAATGAACTGATGCATGAATCTCTGCAACATTATATTGTGCAAAACAGGCCAGGCATAAAATAATAATGCTGTGTGATTCTATTTATATAAAATTCAAGATCAAGCAAAACAAATTTATAGGGATAGAAATCAAAACAATGATAGAATAGTGACAGAAATCTGGGTATTGGGCAGTTGACTGAAATTGAGGACAAGGGGAATTTCTGAGGAGATGCTAAAGTTCTACATCTTGATTGGGTGGATTTAAATGGGTGTAAACATAATTTACAACTCATCACACTCTGCATTTAAGACCTATGCATCTTACTATATGTAAATTAAACCCTTGTAAAGAAAATAGAACATGCAGATAAAATGGGAATGCAGATAAAGCACCTATTACTTATTCCTATAGCATGACTAGGAGGTAACAAAGACCAGAAATCCTCATCCTCAGGGCAGCCAAGTCAAGCAGAGTGAGCCCCAGAACCCACGCTACAGCAAGGACCCCGGTGGGGGCTGCACAGAAGAACAGGAGAAATGGAGCGGTCCGGCAGAGGTGGAGACCAGGCCATGCTAATAGGGCCAGCCTCCAAGGGGAGAGGGACCCACCCTGAATGGGAGCTACTGAGTGCGGGTCTGAAGCACATCGACAAAGAAGAAATTGAAGGGGACTTTGAAAACGCGCAGGATCAGAAGTCATCGATTCGGGCGGGGGAGAGAGGGATGGCTTGTAAAGGGAAGCTGGTGTAGAAAGGAAGAAAAGAAATAGCAATTGGTAATGCCCTAACTAAAACAAGATGGCATCAAGGAATTAAAGAAATCCTGACCACCAACTGCAGCATCGGTAATTAAAGAAACTGCCATTCAGCCATTCGCTGATGCAACAGAAGAGGGAGCTCTTGAGCTGAGAAACCTGGAGAGCTCTTCAAACCCCTTTTGCTAATAGCTTCCTACGAACAGCTGATCCATGAAAGTCCAACACATTCAAAAGAAAAAGAAAAAAGAAAATCGCTTTCTCCCCAAACAGATACTATAATAAAAGAATAAAAACAAGGATAAAAACATTTTGGCACATAACAGTAGACCAGAAAAAAATACCTTCATGAATCAGAAGAAACGCACAACACTCCAAAAATAAATAAAATAAAAAGAATTAAGGAAACAATTGCAGATTCGAAAGAACAATGCAAATCATAAATTTAAAAGTGCAAAAAATATGAAAAAAAAACATGTATATGTGAAATGAGAACAGACAGGATTCAGGAAAGAAAAAAAAAGAGAAAAGGACAAAACATCTCAAAAATGAAACCAAAATTATGAAGTGCAAATAGAGAACAGGAAGGCATCCAAATTCGAAAGCAGAAAGCAAAACTATCTCTATTCACAGATTGCATGATCTTTTATATAGAGACTCTGAAAGAATATCCGAGAAAGCCAGGAAAGCTAATAAAAGAATTCAGTGTTTTTTAAAAATGAAAAAAATAAATAAAAAAGGAATTCATCAAAGTTGCAGGCTACAGGATTAATACCCCAAAATTAGTTATGTTTTCGTATATCAGGAATGACAATCCAAAGTTAAAATTAAGAAAGACAATTGCATTTATTATATCATCTAAAAGAATAAAATATCTAGTAAGGAATTTAACAAGGAGGTAAAAGCCTTGCACACTGAAAACTTCAAAACACTACTGAAAGAAATTAAAGACCTAAATAAGTGGCAAGGTATCCTGTGTTCATGGGATTGGAAAACATAAAGGTGTTAAGATGTTAATACTATCAAAAACAATCGACAGATTCGATGAAATTCCTATAAAAATTCCAGCAGTCATTTTTGTTTTTAATGGAAAAGCTGATTCCCAAATTCATAAGGAATTGCAAGGGGCCCTGGACAGCCAAATCAATCTCAAAAAGGAAGGTCAGAGTTGGAGTACTCATAATTCCCGATTTCAAAACTTACTACAAAACTGCAACAATTAAAACAGTGCGGTATGGCATAAAGAGAGACATATAGACCAATGGAATAGAATTGGAAGTCCAGAAATGAATGCATACATCTATGGCCAATGGCCAACTGATTTTCAAAAAGGGTGCCAAGTATATTAAAAAAGGAAAGAAGAGTCTATTCAACAAATGGTACTGGAAACACTGGATATACACATGCAAAAGAATGAACTTGGATGCCTGCCTCACACTGTATACAAAAGTTAACTAAAAATGGACCAAGTACCTAACCATCAAAGCTAAAACCATAAAATTTTGTAACAAAAACCTGGGGAAAACCTTCATGACCCTGGATTTTGTAATGATTTCTTAGACAGGAACCAAAATCATGAGAAACAAAGGAAAAAAAACATTAAATAGACCTCATTAAAATTTTAAAATTTTGTACATCAAAGGACATTATCAAGAAACTGAAAAGACAGCCAACATATAAAATGAGAGAAAATAGTTGCAAACCATATATCTGAATATTTAATGAACTCCTACAACTTGATAACAAAAAGATTTTTAAAAATCTTAAATGAGCAAAGGACTTATTTAGGTATTTCTCCAAAAAAGATACACAAATGGCCAATAAGCACATGAAAAAATGCACATCATTAGCCATTAGGGAAATGCAAACAAAACTACAATAAGACACTACTTCAAGATATCTACTAGGACAGTGTGGTGGCTTGGAGCTATGTACCCCAGAAAAACACATGTTCTTAAACATAATCCCTTCCTGACCTGCTGTAAATAAGATCTCTTCAAGATGTTACTTTAGTTAACGTGTGGCCCACAAATCAGGTTGGGTATTAATCCAGAATATGGACGTCCTTTATACATAGAATAAAAGTCAAACAGGAAAACATAGCCACAGGGAGCAGCCAGAAGCTGAAAGTCAATGGAACCAGAAGAGAAGGAAAAAGGGGCTGCCATGTGCATTGCCGTATGACAGAAAAGCCAAGGACCAAGGATCACTGGCAGCGAGACCCAAAATGAAACCGTTTTCTAGGAGGAAAAGTATTGTCTTGCTGACACCTTGATTCACACTTCTAGCCTCAAAACTGTGAGCCAATAAATTCCCATTGTTTAAGCCAACCCATTGCATGGTATTTGCTGTAGAAGTCAAGAAACTAAAACAGATGGTTATTATTTAGGGAGGGAGGAAGAAAGGAATGAAGGAAGGAAGGAAAAGAAAAAAGAGAAGAAAGGGAAAGGAAGGGAAGGGAAAAGAAAAGAGAAGAAAAGAAAAGAAAAAAGAAAAAGTGATAGCAAAGATGCACAGAAATTGGAACCGTTGTACATTGTTGGTAGGATTGTGAAGTGGTGTAGCCACTGTTGAAAGCAGTTTGGCAGTTCCCCAAAAAGTTAAACATAGAATTTTCACATGACCTAGCAATCCCACTCCTGGGTATATACGCAAAAGAATTGAAAACAGGAACTCAAACAGATAGTTGTAGCCCAATGTTCATCGCAG
>JAQZBX010054296.1:0-18684 GCA_029593785.1 Cabassous unicinctus
CCTCCATCCTAAATAATTTCTTATTTTCATCATTGTGATGTTTTAATGCTGTTAATTGTTAGTACATTTACTGTGTATATAATATTTACTTTATAGTTTAGAAATGCCCCAATGTTGAAAAAAAACTAAATTAACTATGGATATAGAGGTTGAAGGAAAGTGTTTTTGTCTTTTAACAGGATAATTCACATTTTTGAACAATAGCCAAACACTTAAAGAACATACATTTGCATTCTGCATTTAATATAACAAACAACAACAGAAAACACAATTTAGATCCACTTCCCTTTATTAATTTGCTTTTCTGGAGTCAGTTGTATGTTGCCTCCCCATCCCCTTTGTTTTTCCCTTTGGGGTGGTGCCTTAACCACAATGAGGCCATAATTGGAGAACATAGGAGGATTGATTTGAAAATGTCATGAATGTTGTTAATAAACTCCCATTGACATCAAAGATTCATTAATTCATTTTGCAGGAAACAAGTTCACCATGTCTAGGCCATATTGTAGGGAATGAAGCTAAATGGCTGAAAAGGCAGATAAAAAGCATTTTTGAATATTTTACTTTTAAAATGAAATGGCAAAAGATGTAAATCTCAGTGTTGGAGTTGTCAAAGTACATTAGTCCTTTATGTATACAGCATTTCAGCTAAACAGCTCTGGAAAAAAATTCTTTGATGACAATTCTTTGATGAGATTTTTCTTTCACTCCCTAGTAATCTCAATTTCCTGCTAAATCTTCAGTCATAATTTAATCTCTGCAAATTACAATAAATTTGTGTGATCACAAAAAGGAAATAAAACTGCATATTTCTTAAATCATTCAGTCTACTTTAAAAGATTATTTTTATAACTGATGTTTAATCAACTCGATTTTCACAGTTGATTACAATTAGATAAAATGACTTTTTTTGGAATGCATAAAAGAGCAGAAAGGTATAAAAGCAAACTCTTTTTGAAGTGGATAAAGTGCTACCCACAACTTCATCAGATGTATTTTCCCATTGCGCACTATTAATTAGAACAGCAAGTCATCAGTCCTGATCATACATGGTCTGCAAGTCAAACTTACATGGAGAACTTGTTTTTTTTTCCCATTTTGCCATGCAATTATTCTATCAGCATTTCATTTGTCAACTGAGAAAAATCTGAGTGCTGCTGCAAGATACAAATGGAGATTCAAAAATATGCCTCAGTTAATCTCTGCATTAAATTTACAGTTTGTCTGGGGAGTCAAGATAAACATACACACAAAATACAATGAGTAGTTTATACAGTCATTTGGCAGTTTCAGAGAAGCAGAGTTCAATGTGGAATAAGGAAGTCATTACAGAATTATGGAAGCTCCTTATTATAAAACGCTTCTTAAAAATCCAAGGAAAAAAATCTAAGAAAGACAAAATTTCATTTGAGGACAAAAGAACTAGAAAATTCAAAAATCCTTACATGGTCTGGAGTTATTTGTTAGAATGAGTTACTTTTAGGCTCAGTATCTGAACAGGTACCTAATGGTCACTTACTATTCACCTGGTAACGAAGTTAATGCATGGTAGTAAGCTTTCACCCACACACAGATTGGGAATCAGTCAGCTTCAAGTGGGCAGGAACTTTTATTAGACCTCTGCAGTCCACAATTCATCTTGAGCCCCTCAGACCACAAGCATCCCAAGATTTGTGCACATTCCCAGGGGCTTGCATTTTCTTCCTCACATCTGGTTCCAAGTTCCTCTTTCTGGGGGTTCCTGAATCCCACTCAAACCTCACCTTCCATGGTATTTCCCTTCTCTCAGCAAAGGGGCTCTGAAACACCCAGATATAAAATGTGGTCCCCTTTCTCTGGTTTCCTCTGAAAACCCACTCACACAAGGCATGGTGAACATTATAAAAATTCGGAGATATATATGTGAGGGTTTTCACTGTAGCAACACAAACTTAAAAAGCATTTGGGGGAGCGGATGTGGCTCAAGCAGTTGAGCGCCTGCTTCCTACATGGGAGGTCTCGTGTTTGGTTCCCCAAAGGTTAAGTGCTGGCTTCCTGCATACAAGGTCCTGGGTTCAATCCCTGGCTCCCCAATACCCCACCCCCCAAAAAAAGCATTTGGGCATCTTCCTTATTAGTTGCCAGCACTGTCTCTCTTTTCTTGTCCTCTATCACCAAATTTCTGCCCATTTTGTTTGCAGAGCAGTTTTCTTATCTCCTGCCATGTCAGGTCGACAGCATTTTCAAGATGCTTTTCTCTGTACAAGGAAAGTTGGTGTAGATGTTGTGAGTTTTTTTACTTCCACTGCATCATTACCATATGAATGTCTAAAAATTAGTGTAGAAAATAAAATTATAAAAAAGTTTTTCTGAATTAAAATGGATTAGTAATTTTTATAGAAAATAATAGAAATACACTAATTTTTAGACTATACTAATATTTAGCTTCACATATGTATTTTCCAACACATAGTAAAAGAGAAGGTCTCTCATTTTTAGCTACAAGAAAAGTCTTTCTGGATCTTATATTCCTAAAACATACTGCAGCTCAGATTTCACTCAAGCAGTGCTCATCATAAACTAGGTACCTGACAAGTACTTTTAAAATGAGACTGAAAAACAGACTGAGCACAGTGAAGGGAGGTTGTCACAATTCCAGAGATGAGACTGTGCTCATTTCTAGGCCTAGAAAAGACCTCTTGAATAGGTCAGCCCAAATTAGTAAAACAAAGGTCCTCAGCCAGACAAATCAGACCGACACAAAGTGATCTCACTTTAAACCAGTTTATCTGGAAAGGTACCATTTTATTTTCTTCAGCTAAACCCATCGTATAGGTAATCATACACATTCCAATACATTGTGTATTCAAAGGAAAACTAAATATGGCTTGTATCATTAATAGCACAGCAACTACTGCAAAAATTAGATTCTTTTTTTCTCGAGGCACCCAAGAGCAATTTCCAAATAAACCAACTGCAAAATCCATCACTGCTTCAGTGGCAATTTGGCTTCTGAAAATGGCATTTTTACTGGAAGAGGTATCACTAGCGAACAATAGTAGCAGGTGGCCTATGACAAGCTTGGCTTGTGGTTGCATTCTTGAATGGTCACCAATGGACAGTGACTTTCTCTGGTAACCTGAAGTACCCAATTTTACATGCCAGTATCTTTCTCACCAATAATCCATCTTAGAAGGAGGAAGTTATTGCCATCATCAAGAGTTGAAATAAATGCCCACTTTGTCATGTTACTATTACAAGAAAGATAGCTCAATAATTTGCCACCTGGTGACATAGCCCATATGCAAAATACACAATTATTGTAAGTTCTAACTTTTGAAGTAGGTTATTGTGCAGTTAATCTGAAGACAGCAGATTATTAAATAAAAAGGGGAAGGGTTTCATCTCCAATGCTCTACTGATAGAAATGAAATGATCAGAATTAGGGAAAGGATTTCATTTTTGCCACAGGAAAGAAAAGCTAAGCTATTAATCTGTCTGTGTCATACAAATTACAGAAGGTTTGGGTTAGATAATTCAAAGTTTTAAAATCTATTGAGCAGTTTTAATTTCCATCATAATGTACTACCAGAAACAAACAAGCAAACGAAAACAAAACAACCAGCAAGGCTTTTTAGAAGTTGAAAAACTTTATAGCAACCAAAGCTAGCCCAGGGTTCACCAATCACTGATATACAATTAATATGCAATAACGAAAGGTATATCATTAAGGTCAATGAGCACACCAAGGAACTTTATGCACTACCAGATTAGGCTCTAATTCTCTCTCTCTCTCTCTCTCACACTCTCGTTTTTAGATACCGGTTACTGGATCTCCCCTTTCCATAAAAACTTTTACACTATAGTACTTCCAAAGTCTCTGCTATTGCCCCAGACAATTCAACTCTAACCCCAAAGTGGTATATGTCTTGCAACAAAGCAAAAGCTTGTGTAATTAGCCACGCCATCCTCCTTGGAGATCAGTTAAGAAATTACCTGTGACTATCCTAGCATGCTTTTTAGTGTGAGGGTGTTATCCTCAAACCCAAATGGTTTATCCAATTATTGACCTAACAAAAACAAACATTTCTGGCTTGGAGGATTAAGGAGGGAAATTCTCTGCTAAGAAAAAAAAATAAGATTTTATCTTTATCTTTATTTTTATCATATACAGGCACCATAGCAAGTGCCATGGAAGATTTGAGCTTATAAAATACACATCCTGTGGGAGATTTAATAATGATATATTTATGATTCTGTGAAAGGAAAGCTGAGAGTTCTGTATATAGAGCATTTCCTATACAATGTTGTTATGATTAGCTCACCTTTGGGAAAGAAGATGAAAAAATCAAGGTAAATATGTTTTGGGTTAGAATGCACTGATTTGACATTAAGTGACTCAAAATTTTTATTTGCTCAATGAGATCTGGCCATAAAAATGTTCTAAATTACTAGTATTTGTCTCCCTAGACAAGTTAAGCAGTTGACCCAATATAAATTAATCCTTCCACTTCTCTGCATAAGGTCATGAAAATGAACCCAGTGAGAGACGATTTCCACTTCTGATGTAATTGCCATGGAGGAATGGGCCAGGTAGGCAGCATCGAGGTAGGGAGTGTTAGAAAAGCCTGGGATCAAGGTCATCTCTGAAGCAGCTATCTGACTCAGAATGTAAGGGATCACGTTATGGAAATCTTCCAACTCTAGGTCAAAGGGCTGTAGTCTGTGGCAAATGGGAAGCCACTATGAGTTCATGAAGATGAATAGAAATGACGGAATTGGTTCATTGTGAAGGTTGCTTTGAAAACTTTCTACAGAGTAACATAGACATAGAGAAAGATGGCAGGGGGACCAGTTGTGAGGGAGACCGGTGTGGAGAAAGGAATGGATGTACAAATGTTGAGAATTGCTTTGAGCAAAGTTTCAAAATAATTTGCTGATTGATCATATGTAGAGGGAGAGGTGAAAAAAGAACGAGTTAAATACAGCTTGGATTTTGTTCTCAAGTTCCTGAAATAGCAATAATGTCATTTATAGAAATGGGGAACTTTGAGGCTAGAGGCCAATTTGAGGTTGGGGTTAGGCAAAATTAGTCAATCAAGAAATATTTAATTAATGCCAACCACTGAGCAAAGTGCCAAGAATACAGCAACAAGCAAGCATGGCATGATTCTTGTCCTCATGCAGCTCACACACTGGGGGGAAAGACCAACATTTTACGAATAATTACAAAGAGTTTGCTAAGTAATAATAGGTGTGATAAATTCTGTAAGGGAGTCAAAGAAGAATCATTGCTTTTGTGTTGTAGTTTCAAAGGTAGTAATGTCCAAGTCTCCTTATATTTTTAAGTACTAGAGAAGAGATTATGGAGCAGGCAGCTAATCACCTGTAGTCATAGCAGCATTAATAAGAGCTAAAAACTGTAAGCAACTCAGATGTCCATCAACCGATGAATGGATAAACAGAATGTGGTATATCCGTACAATGGAATATTATTCTGCAGTTAAAAGATATGAAGTTCTGATACATGCTACAACATGGATGAAACTTGAAAGCATGCTGAGTGAAAGAAGCCAGTCTTAAAAGCCTGCATATTGTGTTATTCCACTATATGAAATGTTCAGAATAGGCAAATCTGTTGAAACAGAAAGTAAATTAGTGGTTGCCTAGGTCTGGGCGGGGGAGGTAGTGAGGGATGGGTGGTTTAGGAGGTGATGGCTAAGGCCTGCGGGGTTTCTTTTTTGAGTAATGAAAATATTCTGTAATTGATTATGGGATGATTGCACAACTCTGTGAATATACTAAAATCCATTTAACTCTACACTTGAAATGGGTGGATTGTATATATGTGCAGTATATATCAATAGAGCTGTTTAAAAACAATTTACCCTGTGTGGCAGAGTAAGGAGGTGAGCTATAGGAAAGAAAATATTTTTAAAATGCAACTGAGTTCATTTTAAGTTCAGTTATATCCAAAAGTGATTAACAATAGGTATAGTTTATGACCAGTCATTATCTTCTACACTAGCCATGATTTATGATTTCTCACAATTGTCTAAACATTGAGGTTGAAATATCAGATGGGTAAGACAAGCCATCTTAAAACTGTGTAAGAACATCAGATGCTAGAGACCAGAGCATATTACATTTGATCATACTTAGGACCTTTGCTCAATCACTGAGTCTCCTAACCAAGGCTCTTGGTTTAGTTCACTAAGTTGTAAATTCAGCTTCCCTATCAGCATTCTACAGCAGGGATTCTGAAAAATAAAATATTTTAGTTCCAAATGATGTGCTTCATAATTTCCCTTTAAGTGAAACTCATTCCCTCCTTAAATAGAGACTATTTCTTATTTCATATTTTTCTTTCTCAAAGAAGGAGTCCAAATTATTTATTTGCAACGGGGATCCCATCTAATCTGGGTGGTCAGCAAATGTTTCCACAAGGAAGTGACATTTAAACTGTGATCTGTAGGTGTCTGATAGGCAAAAAGAAGAGAAGAGAGGATGTCAGCCAGATAGAACAGAATGTGCAAGGACCCTGGGGTAGCAGAGACCCTGGCATTTCAAGGTTTTGGATATGTTAGAAGTGATGAACTACTCAAGAAGCATAGTCAGATGTTTGGTTTAAGATACTGTATCAGAGGTCTTGAGTTGTCATCGTAATAGAGGTGACCACAGAGAAGATAGAGAACAAGAAGTAAGAACTGAGACTAAGTAGATGGCTACAGTTAAACAGAAAGCTGGTGGAGGGAAACTAGTACATGAACAACTGGGAGGTAGGAGGGAAATCAATAAAAGGGAAGGGAGTTTCACTATGGACAGAGCTGTGTCAAATGCTAGAGCTATTGGAGAGCGGATGTAGCTCAGTGGTTGAACCCATGTACGAGGTCCTGGGTTCAATCCCTGACATCTCCTAAAAAAATGCTAGAGATATTATTGAAGGGGAATGAAGATCAGAAAAGAGCTTGAATTTGCCAAAAGAACCTCAGGAGACTTTAGTGGTTTTAATAATTCTCTAACTCTCATTTCTCACATTAAGAAATGGGAAAGTAGTTGAAA
The DNA here is from genome assembly GCA_029593785.1 of Cabassous unicinctus. Lineage (NCBI taxonomy): Eukaryota > Metazoa > Chordata > Mammalia > Cingulata > Chlamyphoridae > Cabassous > Cabassous unicinctus. Next base: position 7,042 of record JAQZBX010054296.1, read on the forward strand.
ATCAAATATTGCTTCTCAGGCTGTACTTATGAGACTAGCAGCATCAAATCATAATGAACTTTATATGCATCCCTCTATAAAGTGATTTTTTGTAGTGACATATGATCCAGTTGATGCCAATGAAAGGGGAAATAAGATAAAAGGAAACAAAACATATATCCTTTGCAGACATATCCAAAAAGAGCTCAGAGGTTTTTTTTGGAGGGCTAAAAAAGGTTTTCCCTGAGCATTTTTTAGTAGACTCAAATAAAAACAGAGGCTAATTTAGAATCCAGGGGTTGAATTTTCCCAAATTTCCTAATTCTTATGTCTTTCAATGATTTTTAGCGCTAAAACACATTTAACATTGAACAGAAACAGTTGAGTTAATTGTCGATTTTCAAGCCTTTTTTTCTGTTCATTTATTTATCCTTGCATCAACAATTACTTGAGTCTAACCATATGTAAAGTAGAAGACTTCACTTCCCTTTGGAAACATTATCCTCCTTGTTGAGTACAATATTCCAACAAAGAGGCTTCTGATTCATAGGAAGTACAAGACTTTGTAGGATGACACCATGAAATTAGACTTTAAACTGATGGGGCGGGATGGGCAAGGAAGATAAAATCTTGAAACATAATGCAAATTAAGTAAGTATGCTTTGTGTCATTGTTTTCCCGAACTGCTATCACAAATTACACAATGGTTGGCTTAACCAACAAGGATTTATTGGCTCACAGCTTTGAGGATAGGAGATGTCCAAAATCAGGGTGCCAGCAAGGTGATGCCTTCTTTTCAAAGGCAGTAACCTTCCAGCGCTGGCTGTCGGCCCACAGTCCTTGGGAGTCCTTGGCTTGTATCTCTGCCTTGCATCCCATGTCAATGTCCTCTCCTTTTTCTTCCTGGTTCCCACTGACTTCTAGCTTCTGTCTCCTCGCAGAGACTTTCTATAACTTTTTTTAATTTCTTCTTTTTATGAAGGACTTCAGGAATCCAGATTAAGACTCAACTTCTTTCAGTTGGGCCACAACTTAACTAAAAATAACATCTTCAAGAGATCCAATTTTTTAATGGGTTCACACCTACAAGAATATGGATTAAGAGAAAGAATGTGTCTAAATTGGGGCACATAATTCAATCCACCACACTTTGGAGGTTGTTTTGGGTTTTTTATTGCTACTGTTGCAAATTACTTCAGATTTAGTACCTGAAAACAACGCAAATTCACTCTCCTACAGTTCAGGAGGTCAGAAGTCCCAGTTCACTGTGCTTCAGTCAGGGTGTCGTCATAGCTGATTCCTTCTGGGGGCTTTAGGGGAGAATCCAGCCTTTTCTAGCTTCTGGGGCTACCAGCATTTCTTGGCTCTTGACTTCTTCCTTGTGTCACTCCAACCTTTTTCTTCTATCATCATGTCTCCTACTTCCTCTTCTGACCGTTTTACTTTCCTCTTATAAGGGCCCTTTTGATTACGTGTAGAGCCCACCTGGATAATCCAGGAAAATCTTTCCACCTCAGGATCCTTAAGTTCATCGCACCTGCAAAACCCTTTTGCCATTTACAGTAACATTCACAGCTTCCAGATATTAGAACGTGGATATCTCCTGGGTGGGGTGGGAGCATTATTCAACCTACCACAGGTGTCTTCCCAGCTCTTGATATCCCTTCTCTGAGAATTAATTCTCCATCTGCAAAAGGGATGGAAACTAGCAGCAATGTTTGTATCACATCCCTCTTGGCCAGAGCTGTTTGAACCAGGGTAGACACTCTGCAATGCATTTGTAATTAGGAAGCAAATGCCAGCAAGACCCTGCGGGTGTTACCCAGCCCAGCTGCGGAGAGCCTTAAGGCTCAGCTGTGGGTTTCAACTTGGCCTCAAGGTGGTTTTTGACTGTGTGTAGTAGTTTAACAAAATGCCCTCCATTAATCTCAAAAACACTGGAAAGATGGAAGCCAATTTAATCCCTATTTCAATCTCAGATTTATTTGTCTTGTTTGTGAAGTTTTAAACACATTTAGGAAAGTTTTGCGAGCCATTAAAACTTGCCAATCATTTCTTCCTGTCACTCGTAATATCACAAATGGTTATAAAGAGAATCCAATGGGGAAATTCAAAGCCAAGATTAATGCCCCACTTACTTGTATAAGAAAACTCAGTGGTTCATTTATCAGCTCCCACTAAATTGCGTTAACTGTCATTCCAGATTATAAATGGTTCTTATTAAACCAGAGGCATCTTAGTGGCAAGGCTGGGCACTTGCTCCAGAGAGATGACTCACCCCAAATGCTCTTAAAACAGAGAGGCCTAGATCACCTTCATTCTAAAACCAAAGTTAAGGTAAGATTCCTCATTATTAGTCACACATTGTTTCTCATTCTCCCCAAATATTTGATTTCACATCAGTGAAGTCACCACAAGGCAAATGACTAATTTCTGTATTTATTTTAAATTGTTCTTAACTGATTTTCCATCCCCCATCCTCTCCCCCAACACTAGCTAAGGTTTAACCAATGACAAACGTGCCCACCACACAATCACACTAAGAGCTTTTGATTTGTTTAAAGGCCAAGAGTTCTTTGGCTCACTGATGCTATCATGATGTGTGGCACAAGACAAAAAGGTGCTATCCTTTCTATAAGATCTTAACTGCTATGGCTGAGCCCTGTAATGGCATTCTAAATTGCCCATTGTCCTTTGTAAGCATGTGCTGTGCCCCATCATGTCAGATAACCGCAGCTAACATTCTGAGGGCAAACATGGCCCCATTCATTCCATCGGGCAGTGACTAATTCATATAGTAAGTTTTACCCTGGGCAAAATACACTGACATCAGGAGGCATTAAACTGGAGTCATTCAGGGAACAAAATGGTTATTCATGCTTTCATTGTGAACCATTAAATCTTGCCAGTTAAGTTAAAGAATGAATTAACTCAATTCATGGGACATATCACACGAGTCCATACAAACACAATTGCATGAGCAAGTATTCGTACCTGAGAACGGAAATGCCGGTCATTGTTTTGAGCAAGTCTAAACTGATTGGGGAGGGGATGAGGGAGATACCGGGGGACCTTCCCTTGAGAGCCCCTTAAAGGAAAATGGTATTCATTCATAATTTTTGTTTCATCTTGTTCCTAACCCCCACCTGTTCTTATTTCACCAACCACCCCTATCCAAAAGAATGGCTCAAGGGCAGCTGGTTTCTCTCTACAGCAACTAACCTGTCCCTACAGATGATAGGCTTGGATATATCTGGCATTTGTTGGCTACATGTCCACTGTTTGCTTTTTACAAGAAAGCTGTGAGTGGTGGCTGCACGTGCCTTTTGGAATTAATTTTCCAAAGCCAAGGACACAGTACACTTGATGCCTCCTGAACTGGTGCTTCCCTGGGCTTCCAGGCTCAGCTCCAGCTCCAGATGAGAAGGGTCTCCCACAGACACCTGACTTAGCCAAAATATTCCTCCCAGATGGGCCTCTGAGCAGAGTAAAAATGTCTCCAGAAGATGGATCAAGAAGAGGGAGGCTTCCAAATGGCACACACACATTTTCCAATCAACTTCCTCAGAGCAGCTGACCCAGCTTTCTCCTCAAGGAGGGGGAGAGACCCTTGGCTCCATCTCTGCAGCACCTGCAGTCAGACCCTTTGTTGTGAAACCCAGATTGTTGTGTTTAAGGTTTTTGATCAGTGTGAAGAAATCCGGTGAAAAGAGCAAAGAGGGGTGGCAACTACATACACTAAAGGGGAAACAATAAGACCTCAGGCTGAAATATCAAAACAGCCATACTTTGAGGTCTTTTATAGCATCACTGTCAAACAGCTTAATGCTTCCTGGTAAAGACATCAGAATACTATACAATGCTCTTACTTCTGTGACTCCAGATAAACATTAGCTGTAGGTTCCAGATAAACATTAAAACTTTGTGGATTGATATTAGACATTTAGCATTGAATACAGGGGAATATTTGAGAATATGAAATATGCAGAAGTAGGAAGGCGAGAACCAATGCTTTTTATATGTTAGCTCATTGAATTCCACCTTTGAGTCTGCTTTATTAACATCTGTATTTTTTTCAAATGTTAAAGAACATACTTGGCTAATAAGTGGCTAAGCTGAGATTTGATGCCGAGGAATTCAAAGTCTGTGAGGGGAGGAGATGTGGTTCAAGCAATTGAGTGCCCGCTTCCCACATTGGAGGTCCCAGGTTTAGTTCCTGGTGCCTCCTAATAAGACAAACATTCAACGAGCAGACATCGAGCAAAAACAGTGAGTAAACAGATGAAGGAGCCATCTCAGGGGGAAAACAAGTCTGTCTGTGCTTTTACAATGCCTACACTGCTAGAAGATTATGAAGCAGTCTTTCTCTTTGGGCAAAAAAAAAAAAGGAATAAACTCCCAAGCAAAGTATTTAAGTATGCAAGACTTGTACTAAATCTACCATTCTGAGCATTTTCTTGCATGAACCATCTGTAACCAGTGGGGTCTCTCATCATGCCTTGAATCTGTCATGTTGTTTTCAAAGGAATTTACAATTTGGTATAGGAGATATGTTATATACATGATATGAGTGAATGAAGGAATGAATGGCCTAATGCTTTTTTTGCTTTAGAAAATGCTAATTTTCTCTATGAAACAATTTTTTTTATCATTGTAAAGCCCAAAGACCTGCAGTAAAGACAGACTCAACACGGGGGCCTTTGACACGTGTTCTTGTACAGGTCAACAGTTCATTGTACAAGGCCAAGTTTATTTCTTAACACTTTTCATACATTTTCACTCCTCTCTATCTCTTCCATAACTTTATATTGGACTGAAACAAAAGCAAAGGGGAAATAAGCTAATTTATTTATTTCATTTTAGGTCAAGATGTGATTTCAACAGACTTAACCTTGTCCGCTATAAAAAGTTAGCACAGTCTTGAGAAAAAGGTAGCTATAAAGACATCATTGGAACAATTGATGAAATTTGAATATTCACTCTGACTAGATAATAGTATCCTATCAATGTTAAGCACCTGATTTTAGTAACCATACTATGGTCATGCAAGAGAATGTTCTAATTCTTAGCACTTACCACAGGGTGAATGATGAAGCAAACAGGGCAAAATGTAAACACTGGGTGAATCTGAGTAAGGATTACATGGAAATCCCTTGTACTATTCAAACAAATTCTTTGAAAAGTATCAAATTATATCTGCAGTGGGTTGAATTGTGTCGTCCCCCCCACCCCACCCCAAAGCCATGTTCCAGTCCTAACACCTGGTGCCTGTAAATATGACTTCATTTAGAAATAGGGTCTTTGCAGATGCAATCAAGTCAAGATGAGGTCATAGTGGGTAGGCGGTCCCTAAATCCAAGGCCTGCTGTCCTTATAACAGAAGATGTGCAGGGAATGAGGCCATGTGGAGACGGAGGCAGAGACTGGCACGAAGCTGCTACCAGCCAAGGAACAGCAAGGATTGGCGCAGCCACCAGAAGCTGGAGAGTGGCGTGGGACGCAGTCTCCTTAGTGCCTCCAGAGGGACCCACCCTGCTGACACCTTGATTTCAGACTTCTGGCCTCCTAAACTGTGAGAGGATAATTTTCTCTTGCTCAAAGTCAGCCAGTTTGTGGTAACTTATAGCAGCCAGAAGAAATCAATGTAATATCAAAGTAAAGGGCTATGACTAAAAACGTTCACAGAGTTAATTTCAAGATCTCCTGAAAGAAATGACTGACCATTAAGGTGAGAAATAGCTTTAGAGATCTCCCAGGCCCAAACCCCTTCAGTAAGGGATGGGGACCCTGAGGCCCAGAGTGTGGGCAAATGTCTATTCAAGGCCACACAGTTAGGAAAAAGCAAGGTCCACAAGAGAGCTGCCCCAAGCCTGCAGATTCCTAGTTGAATGCCTTTCAGCCACGCTGCCCCTTTTTCCTCACTTGCTTTTTCTTGGGTAGGTCATGTCACCCTTGGTTACCTTCTCCAAATTTCTCAGCTTCCCACAAATCATTTTTACACACTTCTCCAAAAGTGTATTGCATGCATGGCACACTTATTCTGCAAGATGTTAATAGATGTTATATAAAGAAGTCTGTGCTCAAATAAGTTGGGAAATATGGGGTCAAACAGAGTTAAACAGATTTCTTTACTGCAGGACTTAATAGGGCCTTTACGATGCTGATGTGCACATTGTGGAATGGGGGGTATACTATGCAGCATTTTCCAAACATATTGGACAAGGAAACCTTTTTTCCCACAGAGTCTTGGGGGCTAGTTTTTCTCAAGACACATTTTGAAAAAGTGAGTATAGAGTAACAAATGAGTCATGACTAAACCTTACATGACAGATGCCGTGTGTCATTTTTTTCCATTCAGCTTAATGAACCTCCCAAGTTTCCTGGACTGCTGGGACTTCTTATATGGTGTTGCTAAAGCAGGGGAAGTATATAAGGCTGGGTCCCAATTTGACATTTAACTTAACAAACTACAACTTTGGACAAATCGGCAAATCCCTTTGAGTCTGCTTCTTCGTTTGTAAAGGAGAGGTAATATCTCTATTACAGGGTACTTTGTGTACGTTAATGGGTTTGATTTGTGAAAGGTCTTTGTACTGTATAGGCCCCTGCTTAAATATATACAGTAGCACAGTGCTTGTGCACTAAAGGGGTTCCATATGAAAACATGAGAATTCTGTCACATACTGTGGGAGAGCGTGAGGGAAAAGGTTCACAAAGATGGTGGTGCTGACAGAAGCACTGGGTTGGAGAGAAGGATGTGTGCAACGCCAGACTCACCATACCGACTACCTTTTGTGAGTCCATTTGAAAAGCAAAGCATAGGGGTATCAGAAGCGGCAATGCTCAGAATTGTTTAAGATACAAATAGGGAAATACAAGAATTTGATCTGGGTTTGTCATTCACGGACAAGGAATACCAATGTACTGCCTCTGTCAACATTTTGTATGACATTTTAAGTAGGTCTCAGCTGCTTAAAAGACAGCTACAACTTAATCTTTAGCAGAATGTGTTTTTCTTGCATTTAGTCCAGGTCAGATGGAACAGTAGTGACTTCCTATTGCCCAGCACATGGCCTCAGTTGGGTCAAGCTATTCAGGCTGTTTGCCAAAGTGTTTTATAGATCTCATCACAGTTGTTTTTTTAACCAACATTCCTCTAATATACGTAAACTACTTGCGCAGTGATTTTAGGTGCTATTTTAATAACACCCCACAGGTGCATAACAGTTCACCAATCTCAAATTTCTTTTAAATAAATGATTTAAATGAATCCCTCTTCACAACAGTTCAATGAGGTGGGCTTGGCTGGTGCTGCCATCCCCATCCCAGCAACGAGGGCCCAGAGGCATGGTATCAAGTGTATTGTGAAACCAAGGTTAGTGCTTGCTGGCACCTGATCCCATCACATTGGGCTGCCTCAAACACCTTCGGTACCAGCTTCGGTCTACAGGTCAGAGGCAGTACGTGGGTAGCAGGGCTAGCGAAAAAAAGTGGTGGTTGATCCAGTGTAGAAACCCTAAGTGTCCCCCAAACCTCTCCCAACCCAGATACTCCAATGCGTAAAACCCCACCAATAAGGTATCTTACCATCTGGTTCCTTTCTTTAAAGTCTTGTCTTCAAGTGAAAAATCTCCCAGAAGATCATACCTGAAACAAACCTACTTGAAGGTGAGAGGAGAAAGCAACTGGCAAAAAACTTCTCAGTAGGGACAAAGAACAAACCAGAACTCCAGGAGTGGAGGGAAGAGGGAAAGCTCTGCTAATCGAGGAGGTGAGGGGGTGACTTGGACAAGCTGAGCCTCCTTCCCAGTGGTCAAGAAGGAGAAGGCATTGCCTTGAGCAAAGATTTCCATTTGAGTGTGCAGCAGACGAATTTGACTGGAAGCACTTCTCTAAGGTGCTTTTCCTCTAGGGTCCAGGAAGTATCTGCTTGCACATGTGAGTTCCAAGGAGGATGGGAGGCTTTTATGAAAGTTCAGTATCCTGCAAAACCCAGAAGGCCACAGCCAAGCAAAGGAAGTGGTGGAAATAATTAAGAAATCTAAGCAGAAACAGTTGCTGGAGAGAGGGCCATAACTGTTCTTTTGACCACATCCGATATTTGCTTCAAATTGTTATGCAGGACAGTAATCATCTCCTGGGAGGGCAAGAGGCAAACTGGGCCGGGCTGGCCTCTAATAGGTTTCAACAGCAAAGCACCCTCATAAATAGTACATATTGTGAAACCAGAATTTTCTCCTTTTCCAGTGGACCTCTGCCAGCCCTCCTCCTTTAATTAAAGAAACGTGGCTAACCAAGAAACAAATACATCTTTTCATATGGATTAAGAAGAAAAAAAAAAAATAAAGAGAATTCTATACTGAAGAAGCGTGCGTTCAATAAGCCATTCAGGCAGAGCCTGTGATATAGATAATTCTGTATTTATGATCATGCGCACTACTTGGTAATTCCCCCGCATCACCTGTCTGACATGTGACAAAATCATGCCCGAGGACAATGGCAAGCCTGGAATTTGAATGCGCCAGGATTCCGTCTGGAGAGGTTCCTTTGTTCCTTTAGTCCGGGTGGCTTCAAACCAACCCATATTTGTTACCTGTGCCAACCCTCACATTTATTCACCCGGTATTTTCTTGTGCCATCTGGTGGACTTCAAGTGTATTTGCAGAAGCATCCAAAATCACAGTCCCACTAACTTGTGTTAACTTGTTTCATTTCAGAACTCATCATAGAGAATTGCGATGACACTTTTAAAGCCTTAATTTTCTTTCTTTTTTTCTAATCTACCTTTTTTTCTAATCACACATCTATTTAGGCTTTTAAAAATCATTTATATTTTTGAATCAGTAAATTAAGTACATGGTATAAAATTCAAAAGGTGTATTTGGTGAAAGTAAGTCTCTCTCCTGCAATTGCCCAGTTCCTTAAGAGGCGACCACATTAGCTTATCCCAGGAACAAACAACAGATATGTATATCTTCACACAAATGTTAGCAAGCTCTACACACTGTTTGCTTTGCTTTTTTTTCCCTTTCATTTTTTGCTTAACATATCTTAGAGAGCAATCCCCTATCAACATGTAGCACTACCTCATTGTTTTAGACAGCTGTATATGTTCCCTCACAAACTATATCACAAATTATTTAACAACTCCCTTTTCTGTAGATATTTAGGCAGTTTTTAACTGCTCAGTATTCAAAACAGTGCTGCCATTAAAACCCCTGTGCATCTGTATCTTTGCTCTGAGGCTGGTAGATCTGTGGATTTTCGAGATCAAAGGGCATTAGGAGCATTAGTAGCTAGGCATTTTCAAATTATCAAACTTTCTGATTTGTGTCCATGTAAGTGAAAAATAGTATCATATTGTAATTTTACAATTTTTACAAAAAAAATAATTGGAATGATGTTTAAGAATGTTTGAAAACTATTTGTATTTTCCTTCCTTTTAAACTGTTCATTCATATTCTTTGTCCATTTTTCTATTGAGCTGTTGATTTGCTTATTTATTGAGAGAAGCTCTTTGTATATTAATAAAATTACTTCTTAGTAATGTCAGTTGGGAATTTTCCCCCTAATTTGTCATTTGTATTTTCTCTTTGTGGAGTGTTTCTCCATGAAGATATTTCTTTTTATCTCATTGTAAAAAATTTCAATCTTTCCACTGAACTTTAGAATCAGCTTGTCTAATTTAAATATACTTTAAAAACTATTAATTTTTTTTTTGGAATTGCACTACATTTCTAAATTAATTAATGGAGACTTATCATTTGTATGAAATTGAGTCTTCCCATCCTGGAACATGTTGTGTTTTTCATTTGTTATAAAACTTTCAATAGTTTGAAAGTTTTGTCTGTGTAAAGTTTGTATTTTGGTGTGTGAATTTTTTCCCAGGTATTTCGTCTTCTTTGTTGTTATTGTAAATGACATCTTTTCTGCTATTTGGTGTTCCAACTAGGTTTTGGATGTATGAAGGCTATTGATTTCTGTATTTCAATTATATAACTAACTAAATTGCTTTCTTTTATTGTTTAATATTTTTTCAGTTGATTGACTTGGATTTTTTTTCAGGTAAACATTCATATCATCTGAAAATAATAATAATCTCCTGCTGGCTTTGGACTGGAGTTGAAGTAAAGATATTTTACTATGTTAAGGAAGTATTAATCTATTTCTATTTTATTGAGTCTATTTTTTAATAAAAATTTATCAGTTCTCAGTCTCATCTTACTGGACCGATCAACAACATGTGACACAATTGATGACATCCTCCTCCGTGATACACCCTCCTCCCTTGCCTTCCAGGTCACCACCTCTCTTAGTTTTCCTCCTATCTCATTAGGCATTCCTTCTCAATCTTATTTCCCCAATCCTTCTCTTTTTCCTGACCTTTTAATGTTTATTCTTTGAAACTGTTATTCCTCTGATTATTTCCTCCTGATCTCATGGACTTAAAAATCTCATTGCCAATGTCTTCCATATTTATATCTTCAGTTGAGAACTTCCTCCCGGACTCCAGACTCATTCAACTAGTACTCAACATCTTATCCACTCTGACACCATTATTATAAATGCCCCCTGCATACCCACCTCACCTTAGCACTTCCAATGACCCTTACCCTGCTTTATTTCTCCCGTAGTAGTTATCACCTCCTATTACAGCTGTATTATGCAATTATTTATTATGCTTATTATTTATTGTCTGTCTCCCCCAACTGGAATGTAAGCTCCATGAGGACAAGAGTCATTGTTTGTTCACAAACTTAAAACACTTAAAGCAGTGCTTGGCACACAATAGCTATTTAGTAGTTGTTGAATCACTGGTAGACTCTTACATGGCCTATCTTTGTCCATGGGAAACACTTGTGCATCCTTGACTCTGGTGGTCCAGGCCATTGTCCCCAACCCATGCTCTCTCCTTTCTGGAGTCTCATAACACTGAGCCCCAGCCATATCCTCTTAGCCTCAAATTGCTGAGCTTTGCCTATTACCAGCTCACTGTGGTCCCAGAGAAGCCCGTCTCATCTGACTTGAGATAAGAGTTCCTACCTCACCTTTCCCAAAATGATGGAAGCGGGGAACTCACATGGACTCTCATTTCCCAGCAAACCTTTCTCTAATCTCCCTGAGCTCTATTGTCATCTCCATCCTCATTTAAAGGCTACAGTTGTTGTTAATGAAGGAGCACACAGGTGGGCCTGAGAGGCCTCCTTTGTAAATCCTTTACTGTGGTCTAGCGCCTCTGTTTAAAATGTTGGAGCACTTTTGCCTTTTGTCTTTGAGTCCCAGCCAAAACTGAAACAGAATTAAGTCTTTTTTTTTTAAACTTTATTTTGTACATTTAATAATTGAAAATATAAACCATTAAAAACTAAAATGAAAACACAGATGCAGAATTAGTCTTATTTTAACATTCTGTTGCATATGATTTCATAAACAATATATCACATTGTCCTCTGTGTTTTTTAACTTACAATAAGCGGATTCACAGCAAATTTAACACTCAGCAACTTGATTTTCTCACCTTCGAAAGCCATCCATGTTGATGCATAAAGATTTAGTTCACTCACTCTAATTGTTGCCTAGTATTCCATTATATACCACAATTTACTTATCCATTCTTTTACTTATAGATATGTGAGTTGTTTTCAATTTTTCATTATTATAAAT